>NKYR01000012.1:223502-242926 GCA_003184365.1 Evernia prunastri
GAGACTCTTAACATGCGACGACTACCTCTATATCTCGGTCGTCCGCAAATTACTTCGCTCCACGACCTCCTCCTCCTCCTCCTCCTCCTCCTCCTACATTACCAACATACCTATCTTGAACCAGCTTGGCCGACTGACCCTTGATTGACAAAGATGGCTGAAAATCTTGGCGTTCGGAACCAGAGCATGTCAAGGCGGAAGAAGAGCGTCGCAGAGGAGCCCGTCACCTCCGTCCTCGGCGCTGGCGAGATCCCTATCTACACCGAGCGCGAACTGACGGCCGATGAAGAAGTCCTTGCGGCGTTGGGCTACAAGCCTGAATTCAAGAGGGAGTTCAGCCTATGGACTACATTCTGTGTCAGCTTCGCCGTGCTAGGCTTGTTGCCGAGTTTCGCCAGTACACTATACTATGTGAGAAAAATCGAAGGCACGGCATTTGGACACTGGGCTGATCAAAGCGGCAGGGCATGGGATACGCGGGTACGCCAGGTATGGTCTGGGGATGGCTCATCGCTATGGCCTTCATCCAATGCGTCGCCATGAGCATGGCTGAGCTGTGCTCTTCGATGCCTACAAGTGGGGGGCTATACTACGCTTCGGCGGTTCTTGCACCACCCGGGTACGGCCCACTGGCAGCTTGTATGTTCCTGGGGAAAAAAGTGTACCCGTACAAAGGCTGATGGTGATATGCAGGGTTGACCGGTTGGTCGAACTGGCTGGGACAGGTCACCGGCGCACCCTCTGTCGATTACCCCATGGCTGAAATGATCCTTGCCTGTGCTTCCATCTCCAATCCCAGCTACATTCCTCAAAATTGGCATGTCTGGCTACTCACAACGTTGATCTTGCTCATACATGGATGCATCAGCAGCATGCCTACAAAGTGGATCGCGAACTTCAACTCTGTTGGATCGACGTTCAACATTGTTGCGCTGTGTATAGTTCTTATCCTTATACCTTCCGCGACCAACCGAGAGTCGCAGGGCCTTCCTCGCTTTACCCCTGCAAGCGTTGTGTGGTCAAACTTTTATGAGGGAACAGACTTCCCCAGGGGTGTTTCGATACTCATGACATTCGTGGCCGTTATCTGGACCATGAGGTACTCCTGAATAGAATGAGAGCCGTTGAATAGAATGCTAACATATATGCCAGCGGCTACGATGCACCATTTCATTTGAGCGAGGAGTGCGCCAATGCGAACATTGCAGCACCTAGAGCGATCGTTTTAACGAGCGGTATTGGAGGACTATTTGGCTGGTTCCTACAATTGGTGGTTGCCTACACGGTCATCGACATTGATGGTGTCCTCACATCCCCGTTGGGCCAGCCATGGGTGTCGTACCTCCTTCAGGTGTTGCCTCAGAAAGTGGCTCTCGCAGCGGCGTCCTTGACCATCATCGCTGCATTTTCCATGGGTCAAGGCTGCATGGTATGTTAATGTGTTCACCGCGCTGTAGATGGGAACCATCGGCTGATAGTTGATCTAGGTTGCTGCTTCTAGAGTCACCTTCGCTTATGCCCGCGATGACTGCTTTCCTTGTTCTTGGTGGATAAAGCGAGTCAACAAATACACCCACACCCCTGTCAACGCAGTCTGGTTCAACACTGTTCTTGGCATCCTCATGACCCTCCTGGTCTTTGGTGGCCCACTTGCAGCTGGCGCGCTGTTCTCCATTGCGGCCGTCGCTGCATTCGTCGCCTTTACTATCCCTATCTTCATCCGCGTTTTCTTCGTTGGCAATCGATTCAGGGCAGGACCATGGAATTTGGGACCTTTCAGCATGTACATTGGTAGCGCGGCTTGTGGGTTTGTGGCTCTTATGGTGCCGATACTAATGCTTCCGAGCTTGACTGGCTCCGATCTAGAGTGAGCTTTCGTCATTGCACGCTCTGCATGGTTGGTCACTGACAATCCTCTAGCGCGTCGGGCATGAATTGGACGGTTCTAGTCTATGGTGGTCCCATGACAATGGTCATCATCTGGTGGTTTGTGAGTGCGCACAAATGGTTTAAAGGACCGAAGGTATGTACATCCTAATTTCGCCAATCGCGTTGTTTTGTCTATACAGATCGCTAATATCTACTTACCAGGTCAATATCGAGCACCAAATGCTCGGTCGTGACGGTAACATCCTCGAGGGCAAGGACCACGACAGCGGTGACTCGAGTGCTGGAAGCATCACGAAAGAAGATAGGGTTTTGGATGATGAGAGGGCCGCGGATCTTGCTTGAACGCGTGTCTCGTCGGTGATATTTTTGTTGATGTACATCGCCGAGTATAGGTGACTGGGATATACCCTCTTTACTCTTGTTGCTGTTGGTATATAGCGTCCTTCGAAATGAGTGTAAGTATATACTTACCCGCGGACCCAGCGACGCTGTACTCTTGTTTCCCGGCCTCGATTGATAATTTGCCTTTGGGGTACTGTTGTATTTTGTCGGATTAAGGTAACGGGCCTCACACCCAACCAACCTTGCTCACCCCTGAACACGTGGAGAGTTTACTTTGACAAACTATTTCAGCCACTAGTCGACATCTGACCTTACCCACTCGGCTGCACACACTCTCGGATTCAGAAAGATACCACATGCTCGGCCTTGCATGCTTGAA
Organism: Evernia prunastri; assembly: GCA_003184365.1. Lineage (NCBI taxonomy): Eukaryota > Fungi > Ascomycota > Lecanoromycetes > Lecanorales > Parmeliaceae > Evernia > Evernia prunastri. Next base: position 226,114 of record NKYR01000012.1, read on the forward strand.
TCCTATGACCAACTAACCAAATCAATCCCCTAGCACTCGCGCCCCCCATAGGAATCGATATACTCCCCCTCCACCCAAACAGACCATCAGATCTCCCCATCCCTCCATACGCATCCGTACCCGCATCCTAAGTGATGATGGTTTGTTTGTTTGTTTGTTTGCGGGATATGCTCATGCGTACGGCTGCTTCTTTTGGATTAGACTGGAGAAATTTTCGGGGAGTTGGGGGGTGGGAGAGGGAAAGGAAAGGGAAGGAAAGATGGATGCGTCGTGGCAGCGGCGAGGACCGGTGCCTTAGACGTGGGCTTTCTGGGGGGAGGATTGTATTTTGTTTGCGGAGAATGTTGAGGCGACGTGTAGAGATACAAGCCGGGCGCCGGGAAAGATGTCTACGTACAGCGGATTATATAGCAGTATACACAAAAGCATCCCGCGCGCGCTTCAGGCTTAATTCAAGCATCATGTCGTGCCGTCGTATCGTGTCGTAAGGATGCGCCTTTTTCACGCCCCGCCTTTACAAGATCGCCTCCTCATACCCACACGGCAGGCGATCGGTTTCCGCAAAAATCCCTCCCGCGTCCTCAGCTCCCCCTTCTCCCTCAGCTCGAATTCAAACCGCCTCCCCACCGTCGCCACGATCAGAGCCAGTTCCATCTCGGCGACGTTCCTCCCCACGCACGCCCGGGGCCCGTACGAAAACGGTATGAAGGCCCCCTTCTGCTTCTCGGTCAGGTTTTCCGGGTCCCATCGGTCGGGGTTGAAGAGGTCGGGGTCGAAGGCGGGGCGGTTGGAGGGGTTCCAGACGGAGGGGAGATGATGGACCGTGTAGGCGGGGACGGAGAGGACGGTGCCTTGGGGGAAGTGGTGGTTGCGGATGGAGACGCCGGGGCCCGGGGGGACGACGCGGGGGAGGCCGAGGGATGAGGTCGAGTGGATGCGGAGGGTTTCGGAGATTACGTTGTGGAGACTGGCGACATCGTCAGAACTGCCATCCCAGCAGTAACCAGCGACAAAGCAGGCACTCAGAAAAGCTTGGAGACGCTTACTATGGCAAGTCCTTCACCGTATCATATTCTGGCACATCAACACCCTCAGGAATCGCCGCGTCCAACTCCCTTTGCAACTTTTCGATCACTCCATCTGTTTTCAAACACCAATACAATAGGGAACAGCTGGTATTAGACGTCGTGTCACTTCCCGCAATCAGCTGCGTCAAGGCCTCTGCCGTCAACTCTTCCCTCCCAAGCTTCTCCCCGTTTTCATCTTTCCCCTCCATCAGCCTCGCCAGCAAATCTTTCCTCTGACCTTTTTCCTCGTCCGCGGCATCGAGTCGAGCATTTACACGCGCTACGGCGATACCGGCGAGATCCTCTACAGCGCGCACGCCGTCACGAAAGAAGTAATCAGGGAGGTATTTGGCGTAGGGTTTCATGGCGGGAAGGCAGCCGATGGTGCCAGATACTTCGCCGCGGCGATTCAGAACCTCAATGGCAGGTGCGAAGGTGACCGGGCCGTCCGGGCTCTTTTGCACTTCGGCGATATCTTTGCCTTTGGAGAGCATACCAAAAGGGGCGCCAAATGCCTGTCACAGCCTCCTATTCAGTCCTTCCGTATGCAATGTTTCAGCGGTGGGACGCCGCACTCACCAGATCCCCAATGATGTCAAAGGCCAGGTAGTTGAACCAATGTAGGCAATCCATATCCGCATACCTCTGTCCCGAATTCGTAGCGGTATCCGATAAACGATCCCATTGTTCCACCAGCTTCTGCAGGTTAGATGTCATATACTGCTCGAATTGGCCGATGCTCTTGGTACTGAAGGTGTGGGAGACGGTCTTTCGTTTCCGGGAGTGTTCGGCGCGGTCGCGGGTATTGAAGAGACCTCTTTGAATCGAGACGAAGGCATCGTAGTAGTCGCTGTAGAGACAGGTCTATGTCAGCCGTTGCTCATGAGGTTTCGAGTCAAGGAGTCAAGAAAGAGGATCATGGCTGCCGAGAGATGGACGTTGAAGGAAGCTTTGAGGCTTGATTACCTTTTCAGCCACCCTCCCGAGTGGCTATATATGACGGGAATCGCGTCTGGATCGGCAATGGAGACATGATCGGGTTGAATGCGTACAAGCGGCCCAAGCCTTTTGTGAGCCTGGTCCACGGCTAGATAGCGGCTTCCGCGCCTGCATTGGTAGAGTAGCCATAGGTTGCTGAAGATTGCGAGCTTGGGACCGGGGATGTCCCTGATGGCATGATTCCGGATGTATGGTAGAAGGTAGTATATCAGTGGTACAAGGAGTAGGGTATAGGGAGAGAGAAAGAGTGAGGAGATCATGATTGCGGCGATACAGGCGGGAGGTACGCGTAACGAAGGAAGGCAGGCGTCATGTATCAAGAAAGGCAAAAGTTGCCAGCCATGATGGAGGACAAGATGAGAAGCAACGATGAAGCACAGGAGGAAGACTGGACCATGAAGGGATAAGTTATAGCAATGAGGTCCAAGGTATCAATAACAACAACTTAAATAATAGGATAGGCATGCATTGAACCGTTAAATCAATAAAACGTCCACATGATGTCAATGCACCAATAGATCAGGCTGGAGTAGCCAGCGACTTGATCTGTAACCCCGCATAAATAGGGAATATCCATGATGCGGGAAGCCCGGGAAGCCTGGGTAACTCTACCGAATAAGCATCTGGGCCCTTGGAACATGGAAAAAGACCCTGCACATTAGCCTTTCACGGCTCTTGGCGTGGGGTTGGTAAGCTTAAAACTTTGTCCCAGTCTTCCATCCTCCAGGCACTTGGGAAATGGCAGGTGGGGTGCCGCCATACATACCTAGCTTCCCAGTAATCCGGTGGTCCGGTGCAGGTATCCACCAATTGATTCCTCTCACTAGTCGACATGCTTTTCGCCTCGCATGCTTCTGCACTACCTATCTTTCTCTATCATAGCATCCTAGTACCTCTCTCGATCCCCGAGCTGCATTCAATTCTCGGCCGATGACTTGGACCCCAAGGAGACAGCAGATCTCTTATCTCTGATACACATACAGCACACAGTCTTGTCTTGACATCATTGACTTCCCTCGAACCTATTCAATTCTTCAGCTATTTCCCCTTACTCCTCTCCTCAAGCTCTACCCTACACCCATCAGCACTGCTCAGCACCAATGTCAACCTCTGCCGCTCACTCCCAACACGCTCATTCTTCTCTCCATCCGGCAGACGGATGATCTGAAACGCCTGCAAGAGCCTGACAACGGTGTACGACACTTCCATGAGAGCAAAATCCTGACCGAGACAGGCTCTCGGACCACCGTTGAATGGGAAATAAGCCCAACCATATGGACTGGAAGTCTCGTGTTCTTCCCATCGCTCAGGGCGGAACTCATCAGCGTCGGGCCCGAAGATGTTCTTACGCCGGGCATTAACGTATTGTGAGAAGACCACGACTTCCCCTTTGCGAACGAGGATGGGTGCGGTACCGTCAGACCCGCCGCCCCTGGGTAAGATCGTGGCCTTATTGGCTGTGCGGTTGTTCAAGGGGACTGGTGGATAGACACGGAGACCTGACCAGTATAAGCAGTCTTGCACGTGAGGACAGACTGAAGGCTTCATACTTTCTTTGATGACCATAGCAAGATATGGCATCTTCCGAATCTGCTCTCGAGTTGGAGGCTCTGCATCTCCAATAACGGCTTGAACCTCCTCACGTAAACGTTTCATTACGGGACTGTGACGGACTAGAAGGCGCCTGAGATAGCGCAGAGATGGTATGTCAGGTTCAAAACCCACCTATCAAAGCGCATGATGAGGGTACTTACAGTGTCCAAGATAGACAACAAGCGGTTGTATCTCGTCCCGCCAGTAGTATGTTGAGGAGTTGGTCTCGAAGCATTTCATGGCTGCCAGGCCCTTGGGCTAGTTGATCGACAAAGCTCTCCGATGCTTCTTGACCGTTGCCTTCTTCTTTACCCCGGCCACGATCTAGGATGTAGTCGTCTACAAATTGATGTACTACAGAGCATGAGCGCCTGAACTGCGGAGGACTATACAAAAAGTGCCACGGAGCGAGACGAAATCTTTTTGCCAACCCTGCTTGCGCTACATCGAAGTTTGCTGCGAAAGCCTTGTTGCCGGTCTCACTGACGTCGTCTGCCTTTAGGCTATAGACTGATCGTCCTAGCAGTAAAGCCGTCGTGGTGTCTAGAGTGAGTTTAAAGAAGAGCGGTTGTAAGTCGACTGTTCCCTTAGAAGAATTTAAAGATGTCAGGAGATTGTCCACGTGTTCGCGAAATACGTCCATATTTCGATACTGCATCCGAACGAACTGTTTGCGTAGGAGTTCCCGGGAGTGCTTCCAAGCCGGCCCCTCTTGGGTGAAAATGCCGTTCCCTAGGAGAGGCGCGAAGACACCATGACGATCCCCGAATCCATAATCTACCCAGGACCGGCGTCAGCGTAGGTTGCATGGGAAAACTTGGAGCATGGCAAAGGAATACCCTGGAATTGTGTCGACAGAACAGCTTCCAGGTTCTTAGGATCAAGAACGTGGAACGCGCGGGGTCCAACCAACAGGTATTGGAAGAGGTTGTTTCGAGGTTCGTAGCCGTCGGCAATCGAGCAGAGGAACGCTAGCAAATGCTGCTCTGAATCCGAACGCCACAGCTTTCTGATCCAGTCAATGCCTAAGGGCCATTGATTCGGAAGCTGTGGTGGAAGCGAACATCCGTATTTCAAGCCGAACGCAACGTCTCTCTGTATTCTGTTAACAATGGTTGGCCTCACATCTGGGCTTCTACCTACTTGATATTCAAGATACTTTCGCACTACGACATACAAAATATAGGTGATTATCAAGGCGAAGCCAGAATATCGTGTCGCTGATGTTGGCACTAAATGGAAGTCTGTTTCTGATGCACGCCCATGGAAAGGTCCAGTGCTCTGCATAATGTCAGGTCTTTGCTGTCATGGGCTCTTTGGTCGCGTTCGATGTGAGTGTGTATATATAGATATTAATTTAAGAACATCGAGGTATCAGATGGCCTCCCTCGTGTTCACCACTGGGGAAGCACGCTGAAGTGGTCAAGCTTTTTGACAAGATCACTATCACTTAGCTGCTAGACGCGAAGGCCGAGGGTCCAGAGGCGTCGCTAAAAATAGCCGACCCGGGAAAATTTTAAGGGGGATTGACGTTACACGAAATCGATCATGCAGGATCAAAGCGCGGATTTTATGCACAATTCCCCGATCATATCACATTGCTGCAAAAGCAATTGCCTAGCGGTATCTTCCACCTAAAAATAGAGTTCGTACATACCCTTCCTGTATGCGGGATTTCTGGAAAGAGAGGAGCCCCAATTTTACCCTGTCACCCCATGCTTTCCATTGGATTGACAGCCACACAGCCATCGAATATCCTCAAACATGGCTTCCTGCACATCGCCCGGGCGCCAAACACATCCATCTTACTTGTTCATCTCAAGCCACCGTCGTGCGAACGAGTCGTGCCAAGTCTCGCGTGCTCGGGGAAGGGGGGTTGCAGCGTCCCATCGTTACAGTACACCCTCTTGCGAGATCGTCGGATCTTAACCATGCCGTCCAGCCCTGTATTTCTTTTGGACACTGTGCTTTTACTCTCTCAGCTCCCGTGAGTTTAAGGACGCTCAACATGCAGCAAATGTACCCTCATTCTCGCCCTCCACAATGACACCGACAAAATCTCCCTACTATGAGCGCTGTATATTTGTTTCTCCGTGTACCCATAGACTCATCCTCGAGGACAGAATTCAAGCTCTCACACGATGCCACTCCTGCAGCTCAGACAGGCGAACATTAAGAGAAGTGATAACGATCCCTTGATAGAGTAAGCCGTCGCCTGCTTCTATCCAATTGGTGTGAAGCAATCCGCTGAAACTCTCTTTGCCAGCATCGTTGCAGTACATGGCCTAGATGAGAACTTGACAGAAGCATGGACCGATCCTGAGACTAGAACCCTTTGGCTACGCGACTTACTTCCCGACGCATTGAATGCGGCTCGGATATTAACATTCGGTTACAACGCAAATTCCAAGTCATTCTATGGCCACGGGTCTGCGGACCGGATTCAGCAGCACGCTCAAACTCTTGTAGCTGATTTGCAAGCCGATCGAGCATTGGAGAATTGTCTGCAACGTCCTATAATCTTCATTTGCCATGGTCTTGGAGGCATCCTTGTGAAAAAGGCACTAGCGTATTCGTCTACGAGGACATCACAGCACATAGAGCACCTTTACTCCATCTTCGCATCTACATATGCAGTGTTGTTCTTCGGTACGCCCCATCAAGGCACCGACAAAGAAAGCTGGCTGGCAATCGCTCATGCTGAGAGTCCTGGAAAACGAGATCAAGCGCAATTCGATACACAACTCCTCTTGGCAACCGAAAAGGACTCAGAGACACTACATTCAATTACGGAACAGTTTGCCCCTCTTATGAAACAGTTCCATATCTTCTTCTTCTGGGAAGAGCTTGAAAGTGGCGAAGGAAATCGAAGAGGTTATATAGTTGAAGAGTCGTCGGCAGCTCCACTCGTAGACAACACTGAACGTTCCGGCATTCACGCAAGGCATTCTGAGATGGTTCGGTTCTCGAACAAAAATACGTCAAGCTATAGGACTGTAGTGGAGGCACTGGTGCGATATTGCCGTAACGCACCCCCCATTATTTCTCGTCGATGGAAAAAAGCACTAGAAGCGCTTGCTCGAGCTCGATCGGATGAAGCCTATGAACTCGCTGGTGTTGCATTCGATATCCACAACGACAACCAACTGTTTCAATATCGACAGAAGAACTCAGCGAGACCTCGCAACAGGCATTTCCACATCCCTCAGGCTGTGAGTAGTATTTTCACGGGACGTGAGGATCTCTCACAGGTTGTTGAAAATTCGTTATTTGCTACAGACATCACCCAGTCCTTTAGGCACCAGCAAAGATTCATCATATATGGAATAGGAGGCTCAGGCAAATCGCAGTTCTGCTCCAAATTTGCACAAAACCACCGCGAGAGGTTAGTACTGACCACGTGCTCGATGCACTCCGAATCTAACATTTTCTGGGTCAGGTTCTGGGGAGTTTTCTGGATTGACGCAACGTCCATGGAGACAGCCAGGCAATCATTTGCAAAGATTGGTAAACAAGGCGGGATGGAAGCCACTCTTGATGCTGGCAAGTACTGGCTGTCTAATTGCGAGGAACCCTGGCTCTTGATCATCAACAATGCCGACGACCCCAGTCTCGATCTTCTCAATCTATTTCCGGAGGGTGACAGAGGGCGTATTCTGGTAACCACTAGAAATCCCAATCTCACCGTCCATGGCACCGCTGGTGCTATGGAACTCAAAGGTCTGAAACCGCAAGAGGCTTCGCTGTTGTTGTTGAAGGCAGCCGTCACCCCCAAACCATGGGACAAGGCCATCGAAGATATGGCCAACCAGATTGCCGATGCCCTGGGGTACCTTGCATTGGCTCTCGTTCAAGCCGGCGCCGTCATTCTTCAGGGGATCTGTAATCTGCAAGACTACCTGAAGTTCTATAATCAATTCCGGAGCAGCGTTAGTGAGCGTCGATCTTCTGTAGCCTCTTTGAACGCTGATCAGGTCACGATTTATGCCACTTGGGAACATTCTCTATCGTCACTGGAGCAGCGAGCTACCGAAGCGGGCGAGGATGCCGCGCAACTACTCAGTACCGTTGCGTTCTTTCATTTCGAACATATCAGGGTCGACATTTTCATAAGAGCGCTAGAGAATAGGTCCGGGTTGAAAAAAGATGCCAGTAGACCTTCGCTCCTGATGCGACTCACTGGTGGAGTATGCGCTCGACTACAGCCTCCGCTTGTACTACCCAGGTTTCTTAGGCAGAACTCCTGGGAGTTGGATCCGCATCGCATAAGACTTGCTTTAAGCGAGCTTCGCTCATTTTCACTGATTAGTTATGATGGCAAGGATGACAGCTTTTCCCTGCACCCTGTGGTTCACTCCTGGGCTCGCGACCGACTTGAAACAGGGGCAAAGGCTGTCTGGGCACAAGTGGCCATCAACGTACTAGCAGATTCTATTCTGCTTCCTCCGGGTGATGCTGGCGAGGCCCACGAGGAGTTCAGGAGAGACATACTTCCTCACTTGGACCACTGCATTCGCGCAAGATCAATTGAGGTCCTGGACTATGACATCTGGTTTGGGGGGTTCAAACTTCCATTCGCGCTCATCCTACATCACTCTTGGTTACATGTGTTCCGGCAGCAAGTCGCAACCGCCGCAAAGTGCGGATACGTCTATCTTGAACGAGGTCGCTTCAACGAAGCCGTAGCGCTATTATCAAAGGCTAAAGACGCTTTGATACAAAGCAGGGGTCATAACAATTCCTTGACCATGGCCGCAATGTTGGCCTTGGCTAAGGCATTCTGGGGTCTCGGGCGCCTAGATGAGGGATTAGCATTACAGACGGCAGTGGTTGATACTCGCATCAGAATCCTTGGCCAAAGGAACGCAGAAACATTGTCCGCCATGAACGAGCTCGGTCGATCGTATTGGCTGAATGGCCAGTATCACGAGGCCTTAGAGTTGCAGACTGCTACGCTAAAACTCGTATGCCCGGCTTTAGGCGCTACCCACGACAGCACGCTTACGGCTATGGACAACATTGGGGTTACTTATGGATCTTGGAAAAGATACACCGAGAGTAGAGACATGCATAGCCGAGTTCTTGCTGTGAGGACCAAGACACTCGGCCGCACTCATCTGCACACTCTTGAAACTATGAACAACCTCGCAATGGCTTTAATGGATCTTGGCCAGTTAGAACAAGCCAGCGAGCTCATGGACGAAGTCTACAAGCACCGCAAGACAAAATTAGGCAAGGAACATCCCTACGCCCTGTGGGCGTTGTGCAACCTCGCCAAGGTGAAGAGCGAGATGAGAATTCTCACGGAGGCCGAGCACATGCTGGTTGGTGGTGTTGCAGCTGCAAAGCGGAGTTTAGGCGAGAATCACCTTGGGGTCTTGATGGGCGAGGGGGAGCTCGCACGAGTGTACGCGCGTCAAGGACGACTCGAAGAATCACTACATCTCTCTGAACATCTGATCCAGCTTTTGGAGGAGTCGCGCGGCCCTGGGCACCCGGACACCGTGTACGCATTGTTCAAGTTGGCTCAGCTCTACGAATTGCGCAGCGAGATCGACAAAGCACTGCAGACTTCTGCGTTGGCAGCCGAAAGAAGCGAAGTCCGACTGACGAAACAACATCCCATGGCTCAAGCTATCTATGCCCAGCTCAAGCGGCTAGAAAAGCAACGGCACGAAACCATCATCGGGACGACATTTGACGGTATTTCCAAGGCCGAGAAGGAAGAGATGGTGTCATCTGAGCAACCTACGGTGAAGGATCTGTGGACATGCAAGCACGAAACTGCCCCGAGATCTTTGCAGTCGTACAAAACATTTTGAGCTGAGACACAGGAGAAACGCTCGAGCTCGAATGATGCATATGCGGGAGTCAATTCTGGTGCGATCGTAATTCGATCTGGTATACCCACTGATAATTTGAGCTCTACTGTACAACGGATCGATAATTTTCAACGTTTGATTTATATACTGTCTTCAACTCCGTCCGCGCTTAGAATGGTCCACCAAAGAGTAGGGTTGTGATAGCTAGTAGATCTACCGGTTGTGAGTGTCAGATGTCATTGGCTTTGAACAGTTCCCAGGAAACAGTAGTTGCATCTCGGCACGGGACCGTTCTACGCTCGGCCAATCGAAAACCAGTGATTGATCACAGCCGCTGCACTTCTTCGCACGGCCCCGAAGACTCAGCACCTGCAGTCCAGATATCGTGAGCGCTTACACCTAGAGCGATTGGAAGAAGGCGCAGTAACAGTCGCATTCGCAGACTTAGCCACTTTCAAAAGGCGTCCATGTCGCGACATGTACTGGACAAGTGTCCTAGAAACCACGACAAAATCAACTGAGACCACGCTTGTTTGTGCTTAATCTCGAGACAACATGTCAGGTTCAGCTAGGGCTAATTCGAAGGACCAGCAAGTGTTCGGGATCAAAGAGCTGCACTCCTCGGGGCCGAACGCTGAAATCGAGTGAGCAAAACCCTCCGTGCCGAGCTACCCCGCTCACTAATGTGTGCCAACCAAGTATCGTGGCCGTCCACGGGCTGAACGGAGATGCGGTCACGACATGGACATCTGACAAAGGCAATATTTGCTGGCTCACCCACCCCGATCTTTTGCCCAAGTACATGCCAAATGCTAGGATCCTGACATGGGGGTATAATGCGAACGTGACGTCGCTGAACGGAAGGAGCACGTCGTCAGATCGGGTGCTGCAGCATGCGCAGACACTTGTTGCAGATCTGCAGGCTGATAGGGCTGTAAGTCGCTCCTCTTTCATCGTTGAGTAACGAGGCTAGACTGACCGACTCTTAGCTAGAAGGTGCAGAATCACGGCCCATAATCTTCCTTTGCCACTCCCTAGGCGGCATCATCGTCAAAAGAGCCCTGGCATACTCCGAATCCCGCTCCTCCTCCAAAATCTCCCACCTCCACTCCATCTACACCTGCACCTACGCCATCCTCTTCTTCGGCACCCCGCACCTCGGCTCCCGCAAAGCGCACCTCCTCAGCAGCCTCCAGAAGCTCGCCGCCGCCTCCCTCCCCAAAAAGGCCCTCGAGACGGACTCCTCCCTCCTGCGGGCCCTGGAAGAAGACTCCGAAGTGCTCCAGAACATCAACGACCAGTTCGCCCCGCTCCTGCCGCGCTTCTGCGTCTTCTTCCTCTGGGAGCAGGACCGGACCGACCTGAAGTACACGCGGGACTACATCGTCGACGAGAGCAGCGCGGCGCCCATGTTGGACGGCACGGAGCGCGCGGGCGTCGCGGCCGATCACAGGTCCATGTGCAAGTTCGCCACGAAGGACGCACCGGGGTTCCGGACCGTGGCCGCGGCGCTGAAGAGGTACGGGGCGGCGGCGCCGGCGGTGGTGAGGGGGAGGAACGAGGTCGCGGCGCGGGAGCTGGGGGTCAAAGGGTGGTGCGAGGCGAGGGAGTTGGTCGGAGGGGTTCCGGCGTGGGAGGATGAACCACGGATTCCCGGGGCCGCGGGCGGTGGGGCCAGGTCGCGGGATGCCAGGCGCGTGGTGGCGGGGCTGGAAGATGCCGGGGCGGTGGGGGAGGGGATTGGTAGTGCGGATGAGGCGCGGGCTTCTGTGGAGCGCCGGTCTTAGGGATCGCCCGGGCTGTTTTTGAGGGGCTTGGCGGCTGTCCGACACGTCCGGTAGGCGCTCCTGCTAGAAAGAGTCCAATGTACTTCCAGACATTGATGAGCTCTTTTATCTCTCCATAGGATCAATGCCCTTTGTTACTTCGATTACAACAAACACCACACGTCATGTCTACATGATCTGGAAGGATTCGAGATCGACTTCTGTCTGTCTGTCTGTCTCTCCTTTGCGCAGAGGCGTGGGGTTGAAGGCCCGGTTGGGGAGTTAAGGGGTGGGGATGGATGGGAAGTACTCGGGGGAGACGGGAGGGTTGTGAGATTGGGGGAGTTGGGGAGGATTGGACGACTGAACGCTTTTGATATCGAGGGTAAAAATGAAGGGTTTTGGGAAGAATGAAGAAAACGCTAGACGCGTGGGTATATTGACGTGTAGTAAGAGAATATTCAAAGAAAACGCTTACAGATACTCGAGTCTCTCTCTCTGCGGCACCGGAACACAATATCTCCGCCATAGCTTGCTCACAGTTGATTCAGCCATAGCATGCTCACAGCGTCCAATACCCGCCACTCCAGTCATCCCACGGCCCCTTCGACGTCGCCTCCCGCGGCGGACCCCGCGCCATCGCCACCCGGTCCTGCGACGCTTTGAGAATCCGGCACGCGTCATGGTCCTCTCTCTCGGCCAAGCTCACCTTGTTGCCCAACCGGGCGTTGTACACCTCGAAGAGACGCGGCATGACGCGCACGTTCGCTTCGCAGTAAGCGAGGATTGCCGGGGACAGCGGCTTCGTCTCGAAGACGTCGTAAGTCCCGCCGAGCGCTGGGTCCCACAGCGTCTTCCCGCGGCTGCGGGCAGATGTGAGTCGGGCGATTTCTGCGGGGTCCAGGCCGGAGTCGCGGTCGAGGCACCGCGCCAGGCTGTGCAGGCGGCCGTCGGATCTGCCGTCTCTCAAGGCGCGGGCGGAGAGCTCCATCAGTTGGAGGTCGATGGTGCCGGCGAGGGCGATGCCGTATTGGCCGTAGTGGCCGTAGAGGGCGTCCGCGTCCATCCGTACGTCGAAGAAGATTTTGGGGATTGCCGGGTCTTCGAGGATGCGTCTCAACGTGTTCTGCCCGTTCGTACTCAGGGTTGAAAATGCGCGGTCTTCGAGGACATGTACGTGGATTATGTAGGTGTGAGATCGACTGGGAGTGTTGATATATAGTTCTAGGATTGCTAGTGGGCCGGTGCGGCAAAGACGGCAGCCGTCGCAATCGAGGAAGAGGGCTGGTTTGGGGGTGCTGTAGACGGAGGAGATGTCATCAAGCATCTTCCTCAGAAGGAAGGCAGTGTTGACAACGGTGCGGGACATGGTTGTGGATTGAGATGGATAGGTATGGGTTGGGATGTGGATGGAGGGTTTTGGCTTGAGATGGTGGAGTGGACACAAGGATGACAGGAGTTATGTTTGTGGATTGAGAGATTGAGATGGTGGAGGAGAAACAAGGAAGACAGGAATTACCTTGAGCGCACAGAGCGTTTATATGCCCGCGACTATTGTATGTCCACACATTCTTAACCAACGATGAAGTTGACGCTCGGGGATACTTGGTGTCAGACGCGTATATATACTTGGACGGTTAGGGTTCTCAAAGCCTCAAAGCGGAAGGCGCTAACGGGATCAACACTCTGCTGTGGCTTATAGCTCACGAATCCTTCGAGGCATGCCAGAATCGGTGATAGCCCTCGAAGGCCAGAGGGTCCAGAGGTGTGATCTTGAATTCTCGACTACGGCGCTCGTACGGCGCCCATGTATACAAGAGGCCGAGTGAGTTTGCCTGCCCACAACGCAAAGGTTTTCGCAAAAAAAAAAAAAAAAAAAAAAAAAAGGAAATAATGAACGACTCACTCCGCAGCAGTCAGTCATCTCGCTGATCAGAGCCCTTACGCTTCGAACAGACGAAACGTGGCGAGCAAGCAACACGCAAGGCCAGCGCCGGTAAGAAGGAACGGACTTGTTAAGTACTGACGAGTACCAGTCTGGGGCCGAGGTCTGGACGTGCAAGAAGGTACTCTCTCGGCTCCATCAAGGAATCCAGGAAACCCGCATAGGCTTGTTGAAAACGGAGCCACGATAGCCATTTGGTGACAGGACTTGTTCGGATGGTTGAAGCCCAATGCACGTATATTGCAAATCCCACCGGCCACCGTCGGCTTGAGTGGAGAGGAGAGGGATGCAACACTGACTCCTCACTGTCGCATCAGGCAGGTGGATTTTGAAGGATTATTGGATGCGTTCGGTCTTGATGGCTTCAGCAATTTCCCTTGAGATAGTTCCGCGCTGCCGTCTCGTTATTACAAATACTTCAAGAGGATGGAGGTAGATTATAGGGCGAGCGATTGGGATAGGGTTTTGCAGTGATGTTGAAAAATCAAGACATGCCAGCTGGTTGGTGCGTGGAGCGGGCTGCTATTGCGCGGAGTAAGAGGCGCGAGACTCGAGAGGGACAAAGAAGATAGTTGATACATACGGAGAGGACGTAGATACACTACTCGGTAAGCGGTCACGTGAGTTTCAAGGTAAGCATTTTCAATACCCGCCGGCCGCAGCGTCTTTCTCTAAACGCCAGTCAATCACAGACTCTTGATCATCATGCCCCATCCGCAGAAAGATCTTGCTACTCGGTTCAAGATCGATCATCTGCAGGTACAAGACCAACAACGGGCCGCGAGAAAGCAACTGCACCAGATACTCTAGGTCACTGTGGTGGTGTGGCGGTTGAGCCATCGGGTCATGCGCGCGTGGCCACATGTCTCACTTGACTGATCTATCTCCACCATCGATCATCCCGTTCTCATTTCTTTGTTCATCTATAATATCTATAGACTCTAGAATATCGTGGGTCAAAGTTGTTGCTGTGTTGTTTTGGAGATATCGTCTGAGCGGAATATGTTCGTTGCCAACAGCAGCGGCGGAGTGCGCGCGCACGCATCCTCTTTATCGTTGTTGCTCGAGTAAGACATGTTCGCACATGAGCATTTCACGATACCTACTTCTCTTGCCCATCTTTATATATCAGTGAGTGATGGCTACGCAGCGTGACCCAATCATTGTGACCTGCTGCCTGGCTATGTCGTCTCTCTACGCCATGTCCTCTTTTCCATTTTTCCTCTTTTCTTTTTTGCTTCATACTGTCGTTACCATCGAACGCCGTTATTACTGCTATATACTACCACTATTCTACAACCCTTATCAATCTTCCAATACTGCTACTATACGAACTGTGTTTGCGCGCGTCACTCATTGCCTTTATTGCATGGTTTCCTATATAGCCAATCCAGTGCAATCCACTCGACGCAACCCCATCTACTTTCTTCATCAGTCTTCCAGTCGCGGCATCCACCAACCGCCCGCCTCTTGCATTCTCTAATCCACCAAACCCACGCTTCCCCACAATGTGCGTCCCCCACATCGAGCTCGTTCCCTCCCCTCCACCCCGTCACCATCCTCGAAAAGGCGCACCAGGCTCACCGCTCATCCCCCTCTCGGTCACACCCGCCAAAACGCCTCCGACGAGCTACGTCTCCTTCTCGCCGCGGATCATCTACCGCGCCCCGCCTCCCAGCCCCAGACGCAGATCCCTACCGCCAACCCACCGCCGCCGCCCCCGTCGCTCGAGCGTGCCGAAATGCGAGCGCCGTTCGCCAGAGGTGGAGTTTCTGGGTGGGTTTGTGGCGGGGAGGGAGGCTGAAGCGAGGGAGCGGGAGGCGTTATTGGCGGCGAAGGAGGAGGAGAAGAGGAGGAGGGAAAAATGGCTGGAGGAGAGGGGCGGGAAGGGTGCGCCTTCATCGCCGGTGCCTGCGCCTGCTACAGCTCCGGCTCTACCTCCTCCACTACCGCCACCATCACAACCAGCACCAACACCCCCCAAACCCCCATCCACAACCCCCAAGCCATCCCCCCACCCAAGCCAACACCCCTCCACTCCCATTCCCACTCCCACTCCCATTCCCACTCCCACTCCCATTCCCAACCCCTCACCCCATCATCATCGCCCTCAACCTCCACCTCCACCTATCTCGTCGTCATCCTCCTCCTGTTCCTCCTCATCCTCATCCTCCTCCTCTTCCATCTCGACCTCCACTCTCCGCCTGCTACGCAGTCGAGTCAACACCCTCTGGGATCGCGTCAACGGACTCGATCGCTGGCGGGAGAGAGAGGCGCAACGGAGAGGGAGGAGTTGGGAGAGGAGGGGCAGACCGAGGGGTTTGGGGTTGGGGTTGGGGTTGCGGGAGGGAGAGCGGGAGGGGGAGATGAGGGGGAGGGAGAGGGAAAGGGAAAGGGAGAGGGAGAGGGAAAGGGAAAGGGAGAGGGAGAGAGATAGGGAGAGGGAGAGAGGCAGGGAGAGGGAGAGGGGCGGGAAACTGGACAGGGGCAGGGAGAGGGGCAGGGCCAAGGAACGCGGAAGCGAAAGGGGCAGGAGGAGATAGCAACACGACCAAAGCCCGAGCCTGTTCCACCCACCCACGCCCCCAACCCAAACCCTTATGCCGCGGGCATCGATCCCCTCAAGCCGACCCGGAGTAAATAGGCCAAGTAAGCAACCATTAGAGACCTGGGGGGAAGGCGGAGGGGGGTTAGGGGGAGGGGGTTGTTCGCCTGTGCACGACAACGGATAGACACGCGAATGAGGCCCGACGCGTCCAAAGCAAAGTATTTTCTTGGGCGTGGGTGTGGATGTGGTGCGGAGTGTGGAGGGTGGGGGGTTTTTTTTCTTCTGTCTGTCTGAAGAGGGAGGGGTGGGAGGTGGAGAAGGGGGAGGGTGAGAGGGTTGCAGAAGGGTCATTGGCATGATCGAAGTCGTGCTGGGGAGGGGTGATGAGAAGGGAAGTGGTGAGAAGGGAAGTGGTGAGAAGGGAAGTGGTGAGAAGGGAAGGGGAGGCGAGCTTATAGGTTAGAATAGATCTAGATCTCGCGCTCTGCTCGGCGTTGTACGTGACTCTTGCACATTATGCAACTCATCTCATCCATCTCATCTCATCTCATCCATCTCATCCATCTCATCCATCTCATGTCATCCATCTCATCTCATCTCATCTCATCTCATGCATCCACCCATCCCTCCGTCCATCCATCCATGCACATATTCATCGTGATTGCGAAAGAGATAAGTATACGCTCTTTCTGTCTTTTCGGTCACTCCGCTTCGCTTGCCTGGCTTGCTAAGGGCGAGGAGGACGAGGAGGATGATGAGGACGATGGAGGGGGGTGAGGATGAAAATGGTGATGGTGATGGTGATGGTGGTGGTGACGGTAACCCATATAACCAATCTTGGGTGTGTGGGTGGGCGGAATGGCTGGCTGCTGGGCTGGGGGTGAGATGCGAGATGCGAGATTAGTTGCGGATGGATATAGATGGATGGATGGTTGGATGTACCTGTCTGTCTGGCTGTCTATGTACCTGTATGTCTATCTATGTACCTACCTACCTACCTACCTACCTACCTACCCACCCATCTGCCTCCCATCAAATTGCCAATCCCCCATCAACAAACCCCACTCAACGGC
>NKYR01000012.1:242944-306502 GCA_003184365.1 Evernia prunastri
GGATGGATGGTTGGATGTACCTGTCTGTCTGGCTGTCTATGTACCTGTATGTCTATCTATGTACCTACCTACCTACCTACCTACCTACCTACCTACCCACCCATCTGCCTCCCATCAAATTGCCAATCCCCCATCAACAAACCCCACTCAACGGCGCACTTCCCCCCTTGCCACAGCCCGAACGACAAACCCCAACGACAAACCCAACCCTAATCGTCCGCCTCCTTCGAACCCCATCACCAAAAACCATCCATGATAAGCTCAGAAGTCTTTTCAAAATACCGCGTTCGTGAAGCCTGCCTGTAGGTATCTCCTCCGATCCTATCTTATCCCGTTCATTCCTGGTCTGCAGTCATGGCAACACGCTATCTTGATATCACCGGGGCCGTAGCGTTCGATGACTCCTAGGCCCTTTGGCTGCTACTCCGTTTCATCGCTGCTTCATCAAGGGATTCGTTCGTTCTGATACATTCATCGGGTATTCATCGGGCTCGGTGGACGACGCGCTGATTGCTGGGCTGAACATAGCCTCGTGGGGAATTTTAGATGAGCGAGTGTCGTCTTCGCCGAGTACGGAGGTGGAGTACGGAGGCAAGTGCCTTTCGTTGTCGGGCGATGTCCCAGAGGAGTGAGAGCGGAGTTATGGTTGGACTCCCGGTTGTGGGCCAGAGTAGCGCCGCCAGTCGTGACAGTTATTGTTGTTATGATTTTTTCCTTCGGTTTTGCACGTTCCTTAGGAGTCGGATGCCTGGTTCTGTAAAGTTGCACAGTGGTTGTTAGGCGGAATGAGGGAGGAGGCTTCGATGTGCTGTCTTCGCGGCTGAGCCCGGCTGTGATGGGAACCTGGTGCTCGTTAGCGGGGTTGATGCGCGTGGCTATAGTCTGATCTGTTGGGACGGAGACGCAGATTTCAGCGCAGAGGGGAGATGTCGTGGTTGCGGGAGGATTGGGGTGCGGTGATTAGGGTTTTGGGGTGAGAGGGGTGGCTGCGAGGATGTTGATGTCGAGTCGAGTTTGACCCGTGATATATATATGGACTGATTCTGGATCTGGTGCACAGAGCGGTGATTTTAGTGCCTCTGTGTATATGGATCTTTATGGTTGGTTAATGCAAGGTTGAGATGTGTAGTTATTTGAGCCTCTTCTTAGACGTGACCGCCATTGCAGCAGCCGCGGGAGCTGAGTGTAAGTTGCGAAACAATCGCGGGTTGTGGTAGGCATGGGGGATGAAGCACTCTTCCTGTAGCCTGGGTTCACAATGACAGTGCAGCTGTTTGGACGATAGCTCTATGGGAATCATGCAGTTCTCCGAGAGTCTCATGTTGGACTGGGGCAAATCTAGCGGTAATGTCGATGATTTCGGATTTATTTTCTATCTGTTTAGCAGCGTGTCTTGTTTGGGAATGATGGTGAGGTCGTGGGTCCGGTATGGGTGAGACTGGCTTTTAGATCGCCACGGGTGCATGTTGTGGCTTCGGTCAATGTTTCGGCCTATCCAGATGCGTGGCGGGTGTCATTTCACAGCATAATCACATCGGATGGAGGCGAGCCGATGATGAACGCATGATTGTTTATGATGTATGGAACAGTAGGAAGAGATGAGGTAGTGCATGGAAAAAGGCCAGGCATCCACTACACCGTGTCCGAGAAATGAAAGGAACATGACGATGTCTTGGACACGCTACTCTACCTCGACATGGCAAAAGCATTGAGATTAGTGAAGGATACTAGGAAGGGAGATTGTTGCCACGGAAGAGTGTATGCCTTTCTCTCTGCGGCTGCATGATGTCGAACCATTTCAAAACTACGATTTGGCTCTGTTCCCAAAGCATAGATTGATAGGTCTCCACGCGTCCCGTTCTATTCGACTAGAAGTGTGGCCTTGAGCGTCTTTTCGGTCATGGTTGACGAAGGAGGATGGTCGAGTATGTGATTTGCACGTGAGATGCGAGTGGCTTTGGTCTTGCACGTATAGGAACCGGTCGTCCTTTCCTATCCGGGCAATACTTAGGATGATGAATCTCCTTTTTCTTTGACAGAAAAAGAGATGAGTGCGAGGGTGTATGTGGACAAAGAATCCAGGATCAAGGAAGATGGAATGCGGGCGATTTTCACAATTTTTCCAGGTCCAGAACGTTGATCAAGGTGAAAAAGATAGAAAGGATCTTCCCTGGGAAACACGGCACTTTTAGATGGCAATGACGCATCGACAGGGAGCGTATGCATGACAGCCACCTGACATGTTTTCCACGTGGAGGCTGCATCTCGTAAAATATTGGGCTTAATCCTGCCCCAGGATATCCCGTGAGATTGGACCGAAGTCATAGATTCAGTACCTTGGTTTGCCCATTCGGCACTTAGGACAGTCGGGAGGATGATTTGCATGATATGGCAATGCCAATGTGATGACTAGTCTTGAATGTTGACATAGGAATTGAAGAAGTCATGACTAATATATATATGGCGAATAACAAATACATCAGAATAAGAGTAAGTAGTAGTAGTAGCAGTAGTAAAGTTCGTTAAAGTATTCGTTTTTTCTTTTGCTGGATACATTTCCCTCATTGATACTGAAGGCGGATGGAGATAAGGTAAATGGAGATAAGGTGTACAAGACTAATGTACCTTAGTGAAAGCTAGCAGGTTAGTGTCCGCTGATGTGAGGGGCTTTTGCCATGCCTTTATCCCTTTTTCGACTTAGTCTCGGGTAAACTGGCAAAATTGCGTCTTGATATTAATGATTCACCGTGTCCACGAGCTCATCTTCTGGCATCTCATTGGTTGCAATTCAACGTCTTCCCTTCTCCAATCCACTCCTCTCACTCCTCCACTCTGGCAGCTGCAAGACCGAAGCAACGCCTTTAGCTGCAGTCTGCAGTCTGCACCGAAAACTAAAAGCGAAAAGCCGTCCCCGTCGATCTCTCGGCATCGAATTATTATTGGGAAGCCGGTTAACATGTTCCCACACAAGCTTCCTCTTCTTCATGTTTCCGGGCTTACAATCTGCGGTTGTGGTTGAACCGTCTCTTTCATAATAAGCCTTTCCAAGCCAGAACATTTCACGCCGTCTCCGTCTTATCATCAGCCTCAACAACGCCTGTGGGCCTTGGCTCACTCAATCATAACATAACCCTCATAACCTCTTGTCAGCCTACATATCACTTTCAGAGGCGCAGAGAAAGCATTCGCCCACACGCAGCAAGGCATACTCGACGGGGGCAGGAAGGGAAGAAGGGAACAAGGCAAGAAGGGTCCCTACATCTAAGCCGGCTTTTAGTGCCTGCACGTGTGAGCATCTTGACATTCTGTGGTGCCGCGGCTCTCCTTCGGATCTTTCATACTCTGCCAATCCAGCATCCAACTCGACCGTCTTACTCGCCCGAGACATCTAACCAATTCATCAAATTCATGCACCACTAACTTCTCGCTAAAACTAGACACCCGACACGATAATCATAATTATACCTACCTACCTTACCTTACCTTTCACTCCCCTCCAGTCAACCAATAGCCCACGCTGTCAGATTTTGATTTTTTTTCTTTACCGAGCCGCCGGCTGACTGCAACACTACCACTATACTCTCCACCAATCCGAGGGACTCAATTCGAAGCGTGCGCGCTGATCGTCCACGCAGCGTCTCATCACCTTCTGGAAATTATTTTTAAAACCCTTCGTTAAAAATTCGCACCCCACGAGGTGTCCTGCCCTCGTCCCACCCACCGGACTCAGCCGTCCCCTGCTGCAACCTTCCCGCTCCTACATATGCCCCCGGTCCCTCCATCTTGACCCGCCTGCATCTTACAACCTTCCCTCATTCACAGTACCACTCCCGCGTCGTACCTGTGCTCAAACACTCGTACATCCTCTACAATGGCCCACATACAGGACTACGGTCCCGCTGCCCCTCATGGCCCTGACATGAGCGGTACACACGATCCCATACATACCATGAACGAGAATGAGAGGCAAATCTTCGATTACCTCATCAAGCCCGACGACAGCTACAACGTGGATGGTGTCTATTGGGCCGACCTGCCTCTGACCAAACAGGTCGGCTTTGTCACCGCCTACGATGGCAAGGAGGCCGGCCGCGAGTTGACAAACATCTGGGCAATGTTCAAGAGGGATCCTTTGGAGCCTTTTCGTTATTATATCAGGAACATGGTCATCCCCGGTGCTGGTCTCGGTCTTGAAGGGTAAGAATGTCTTATGCGCAAGACCATCGGCGGACATCCACTCACACTGTATCCAGTTACGTCCTTTTCTCTATTGGCAACATCAAACCACTATTCCAGGCCGTCTTCCCAAATTGCTGGAAAACCGCCAAAACCTGTAACGCCACGTGGATTGCCGCGGTGGACTACATGGAGATCGTTGGAATAATAATTGGGCAGGTGCTTGTTGGTGTCCTCGGTGACTGGTATGTTGAGATCGATTTCCTCCATCCTAAGAGACGAATCTAACAGGTACCAGGCTCGGTCGACGGTGGGGTCTGATTCAAGACGCAACCATCATGTTTCTGGGTCTCATCATGCTGGTCTGTGCTTGGGGTACGACACTCAACGGTTGGGTCATCTGTTACACGTGGTCGCTCTTCTTCTACGGGATCGGTGTTGGTGGAGAATATCCGATGACAGCTACATCCGGCATGGAGAACGCCGTTGGCTCGGGCAAGGTGTCCACCAAGGAAGATCGTCTTCACCGAGGCCGCAAAGTCACCAGCGCCTTCTTGATGCAAGGATGGGGTCAATTCTTCAACCAAGCCATCCTCATCATTCTCCTTTTGTGCTTCCACCACGGCAGTGGGAACCCGCCGTATTCGAAAGTGGCTGCACAGTGGACCTACCGTATCTCCTTTGCCATCCCAGCTGTCGGTACCCTTTGGCTGGTGTACTTCCGGACATTCAAAATGAGAGCGGCAGGCAAGCAATTGGCTGCGGCGAAGAAGAAGTCAAAGGTCACCGGTTACGATACTCAGTCGCTCAAGCTTACCTTCACCTACTTCGGCCCTCGCCTCATCGCAACCGCTGGCTGCTGGTATTGCAACGACGTCTTCTTCTATGGCAACAAGCTGTTCCAATCCGAATTTATTACCGTCATCACCAACAACAGCAAATCTCTCATGCCTGGATGGTTGTACAATCTCATCAACGTCGGTGTTTCTTTAGTCGGTTACTACCTGGCCTGTAAGCATTCAAACTCCTGCTCTCCCTGTTTGAAGATCCGCTGCTGATCACGATTTACCTTAGCCTTCCTGATTGACAACAAACTCTACGGCCGCAAAAAGATGCAAATGCTCGGCTTCCTCATGGACTTCATCCTCTTCGTCGTACCCGGCTTCCACTACAAATACTACACAAGCAAGGCACACGTTACGGAATTCCAGGCCATGTACTTCCTCTCCTCATTCTTCAACCAATTCGGCCCCAACGCCGTCACCTTCCTCGTTGCCGCTGAAGTCTACCCTACACCCATTCGCGCAACTGCCCATGGTTTCTCCGCCGCGTGTGGCAAACTTGGCGCCTTGACTGCGGCCGTGTTGTACAACTACATCCCCACAACGACAAAATTCCACGTCGTACCTTGGTTCGGTCTCGGCGGTATGTTGCTCACTCTACTCTTCCTCCCAGACACGACTGGTCTCGATCTCAAGGAACAAGAACGTCGCTGGCAATACATCCGAGCAGGCCGCGAATCCGATTATCACGGTGTCGCTGTACACCCCAAGCACCTGTCGCTGTATGAGCGCGTGCGCGGTGTAGGCAAACATTACGACGCCGAGCTTGACTACCAGCAAAAGATTGAGGAGATGCGCTCCGACTGGGAATCTAGCCAAGCGAGACAAGCTCATGAGAAAGGAGGACAATTCGATGATGATGATCACGAGGACAGTGTTTGGTCGTCCGACGTGTCCACATACTTCGAGAAGACGTCGAGAAGTCCGAATATCGCCGCCAAGGAGAAGTACGGTAATGGGGAGACGATGCAGTAGAGACGGAAAGACGAAAACAGCCTGTACAAAAATTGAACTCTGGCGTAGCGTGTTCGGTTGATATTGGTACAAATGCGGATTCCCATCCTCTCATTGAGATGCTTAGCTAGGGGCTAGCTGGTGTGGCATAGATCGATTCTCTCATTTGCGAGCCCAATCATGACTGTCATTTTATATATACCCGCAAAGAACCCACCAAAGACTTTTACATATCCTCATGCTCGGTAATGTTGTATGCCGTCGAAGCAAAAGCTGCACATTTGCAATCCCGATTCTACATACTCCAGTTCGACGCTTTTGCCCCTGGGGAAAAAGTGGACTATCTTAAGGATATCTCCTGGGTATTAACGATAAACAACGGCTTTACGGGTCGAAATCAATTCATTGCTTCACCTCGCTCCTCCTCCCTGTGGCCTCCCGAACTCCAGATTCCAGGTTCCAGATCTCAAAAGCGAAATCTTTCAAATCAAGCAGCATACCGTGTAGCGTCGTAGAATTTTTAGGCGACAGGTAGGGGAGATTGGGCATCATCGATCGAACCGTTTATCTTTCCGTTCTTTCCTTTCCTTTCCTTTCCTTTCCTTTCCTTTCCAAGTCGGGAATTTTTCTGGGTCTGGGATCTTTGAGTTCCAAAATACCTGAGTCTGGTGGAAAAACCTTCCCGGCCTAACTTAAGCCCAGACACTCGAAACAAAGGAAAGGTGTTCGCGGTTGGTGGCTTATGATAAGGTGGTAGATAGGTGGTGTTTGAGAAAGCTGAAGCGATGGTTGCTTTTTGGGGATTTCTTTTGGGGATCTTGGGATCTTGGGATCTTGCGGTACCTATCTGGTATCTGGTGTATGGAGGGTGTGTGAGAGTGTGAGAGTGTGAGAGTGTGAGAGTGTGAGAGGGTGAGAGTGTGAGAGTGTGATTAGATTGTAGATGGTTTAGCTCTATCTATCTATCTATCGAGGCGGAGTAGGATGAGCGGATGAACAGGTGTGTGTATTCAAGTACAACCAATTTCTATCCGTCTGTCATTTTCATCGTAGCGTATACAGCGAGTTCGTAAATGGGAGATTGAGAACTAGGTGAAGGAGAGGAGAGGAGAGGAGAGGAGAGAAAAGGGAGATCGAGACTGTGTGGGATAGGGTGAAGTGGGATATAGCGGAGGCTGCCGGGGTAGACGTTTCGTGATGTACACGACATAAGATAAAGTACCTTTGTTGGAGCTTCGTGTTGCAATCGGTGATGACCCTTTTTCTTTTGGTGAGGAGAGAGAGAGAGAGAGAGTTAAGCGCGACTGCCGCCGAACGAACGAGCGGGGTCTTGGCGCTCGGCGAAGCCGGCTGTGGACCGTGGTTCTTCGAGAGCTCAGCGCTAACCTAACCTATCCTAGTGTAAGGTAACTCTGGCGATCCGATGCCAAGCTCATCATTGGGGGAAAAAAAGAATACGGCTGAGCAGGAGCTGAGGCTCCGCCCCCTTTTTTTTTTTTCTTTCTTCGTTTTTGAAACGTTGCCTGCTTATATATATCGGCTTGTCTCTTTCTACTTTTTCTTCTATTCTGCGACTCTGCGAGTATTTGTGGGGCGTTGTGCTCGAGTGCTGTTGTCTTTGCCTTTCAGGTCTTGTTTGATCGTAGAGTACGTATTCCTCGTCACTAGCGTGGTTTAGTGTGATTCGTTGTCTGGGAATCAGTCTGTCAGCCTGATTTACGGATTTTGAAACCCCTGTTAATAGGGTTATGAGGAAAAAGGAAGGGGGCTATTCCATTCCATTTGATATTTAGCTGTCGGCCAGTTCGTTCGAAAAGATGTCTTCCGCTCAGATGGCTTTGGAGTACCTGCTCGTCTACTGCACATCGCATGGACTGACCGCTATCGGCGAACCACCACTGCCAAAGACATATCAACCAGTCGGGGAATCCCTGCTGCAGACATCTCGCGCGAACAAGCACTCGATTCCGGACTCGAGAGACGCCATGCCTGTGTGGATCCTGTCCATCTTTCTTCTCCTAGCCACATTGAAGTACTGCCTCTCTTTCATCGTGAGTTACCGAGTTCAAATTCCCGCGCAATCGCCGAGAAATAACAGTCTGCGCCTAGGTGTGGTATGTGTATCAGGTCATCTCAACCGTCATCATCGTCGCGGACAGGAGAATCAGAACCATCGCGGCGGCCAACGCGCACAAACACCCCGAGTCCCACCGCGCCCGTCTGGACGGCCTGATTCAGAAAATCCGAGTCATCAATCGATTCCGCGCCGCGGGAGCCCACCGGCTCCGCAAGGTCTCCGTCAGCGAGGTCCGCCAGGACCTCAAGCGGCGCGACACGATGAAAAGCGGCGGCGACGAAACGACCGCCAAGCCCGGCGGCGAGAGCGCGGTGCTGAAGGCCTGGCACCGCGTCACCCGCTGCGCCTGCTTCCGGGGCTTCATCGGCTACCTGTACATGGCCGTGCCGCAGTGGTACTTCGGCATGATCTGCGACTTCTTCCTGTCCGGGCAGCCGAGCGAGCTCAGCCCCGGCTACGGCACGACGGCCATCGTCCTCGGCACCATGTGGGGGTCCGGCCTCGCGACCTGGACCCACTACACCATCACGCCCCCGCGCAAAGGCATCCGCGTCCAGGACCACTTCCCCAAGGGCCCCCGCGTCCTCACCGACCTCTGGCCCCTGACCGCCGCCTGGCTCATCGCCGAACACCTCACCCTCAGCCTCCCGCTCGCCCTGAGCCGCTCCTTCGACCTGAGGCGCTACGCTTTCGACGTCGACTCGTGGAACACCCTCGACGCGGCCGGCCAGAGGATGAAAATCGCCCAGTTCGCCGCCGTCTTCGGCCTCTACCTCCTCCTCGTCGCCACCGTCGCGATCCCAGCGACTATGACGGCCCGCCGCGTCCACGCTTCCATGCTCGCGGACGACGACCTCGCCATCGTCCCCTTCCATCGCGGCGACCGCGCCCGCCTCCACCCTTACGACCGCCGCGCCGACATCCGCCAGCCGGGCCTCTCCCCCGCCGAGGCGTTCGCAACCATCACCCGCGACGCCTATCTCCGCGTCCTGTTTGTGTATTTCCAGTACTTCGCGCTCAATCAGCTGGTGCAGTTGGCGTATTGGAGCGCGAATTGGAAACTGCATCTGGTGCTTGGGGTCGATGGGTATAGGGAGACGAGGCTGCCGTGCTCGCCGGTTAATAGGCTTTTGCCGTTTGCGGAGCGGCATGTTGGGAGGGGGGGGTATGGGGGATTTAGGCAGCTGGGGTTTCATGATGAGTTGTGATGGGGCTGGGAGGTTGGGGAGAGGGGGGGTGGGAAAGTAGTCGGTGGGGATGGGCGTCCGTATGGCGCTGGACTGGTGCGATTTTCCGCATAGGAGTCTGGCAGGAGTTGCTGTGGATAAAAAAGGCGGAAAGAGCGTGAACTGCTATGCTGCACGTATACACATATAATAAGGTAAAGCATCCTATGCCCTTTCCCCTGGATGGTCTAGGCAGTTCTTTCTTGATGCAGCGAGCCGAGGCAGAGAATGAAGATCGTCCCGCTGACATCTTGTTGTACCGAAGCGCTTCCAGCAGAGATTCCCGGGACTAGGACTGCAGCACTTTGATGCCCCGTACGAGTATGGTAAATGGAAGATGGCTGTTCTGCATTACAGTACAGTGCGGTACAGCCAAACGAACGAACAGACTAAATCGAGTGGACTGGATTGGTTGCCCGTTGGCGAGGTGGCGGATGAGTGAGAGAGGTTGTTCAAGTGCTTGGGGAGACGATTTCTTGGACACAAAGGACAAAGGGAAAAAGGGGAAAAGAATATTGTCTTTCAAAAAGGAAGATGTCAGATGAAAAGAAAAGCAACCCGTGTAGCCCACTCGTGTAGAATTCGTTCTGGATGGTGCAGAGAGAGAGAGAGGAGCTGGAAAGCCGGGAAGCTGGGATGCCGGGAAGCCAGGAAGCCAGGAAGCCGGGGATGTTAGTTGGAAAGTGAAAATAAAAATGGAAATGAAAATGTCGTGTTTCAATCGTTATGGGGAATTTGTATGCGATGGTTGGTTCGGTCGTGGCGGAGCGGCATCGTGATTGGGCATCACCATGATCGCTATGATGGGGTTAGCGAGTTCTCTCTCGTTGGCGTGTGGGTGAGTGGATGGGAGAGTGGGTGAGTGGGAGAGTGAGTGGGAGAGTGAGTGAGTGGACAATCGCGAAGGATATGGTCGCGGATTATAGATGGGATTTTTTTTTTTTTTTTTTTTTTTGGTATGGGGTATGCGGTTTTTGGGACCTTTTGTCTTTTCTTCAACTTTCAGTCTTGTCCTTAGTCGTACTGTTTTCTTCGTCGGGTGTGTTCCTTCGCGAAACGAAATGAGATATTCGGAGTTCGGAGTCTTCTCCTTCCTTCTTCTCCACATTCTCCTCCTCCTCCTCTTCCTCTTCCTCCTCCGCCATCATCATCATCATCACCATGTCCTTTACCTCGCCATCCAAAACACCGCATCCAAGCTCCCAGCTGAAGCGAGCTGCGCGGAAAATGCCGAAATGCCTCCATCCGGTTCTTTTTGCTCCAAGCGAAAAGCTGCGAGGGCTTGTCAATCCGACCGGACCGGACTGGCACTGGCACTGGGATTGTTGGGGGTGGTAGAGGGTTTGGCATGTGGGAGTCGTCAGGCCTGGCTTCCTTATTTTTAGGGTTTCATTTTCCTTTTTTTGTCCTCGATCTTTGCCCTTTGGATCTGCGCTCTCTGACTGACGACTAGCGCTCCGTGCGGCGATAAGACGAGACCTTTGGCACTGGCTGTTTGTTGTTTCAAGATGTTGTCGTGTTCGATGCGGATATTTGCTGTGATGACGTATGGACGGAGGGGTCTTTCGTTCGTTTGTTCGTTTTTTTCTTTTTTCTTTTTGCAAGACCTGTCTAACCGTTCGATTCCTCGACAATGCAAGGAAGGCATGGTAAGTACTGACTAACTCTCTGGTTGATGCCTTCAACCGCCCCGCTCATCCTATCTATCACCAACTAGCCAAATCACCACCAGCGCAAATCACACTCCTTGGCCACTCTCTACAACAGCGAAACAAAAACCCTCTACGGTACTCAACCCGAACACGCCCCGATAGCTGCGTCTCGTTACCGCCCAGATCCCACTCTTCAAAGGTGATAATACGTGCCCCGCGATGGTTTGTTACTGAACCGCGCTCTCAAACAATGAATTAGCTGCGATATATATAATATCAGACCATTCGATGAACAAACTGGTGATCAGCATACCAAGCCATGCTTACGAGCAGGCTGGAAGTCCTTATCCTATCTCTCCCACGAAAGGGACAACAATGTCGCGTCGTGCGACTTCCGGGCGGGTAAAGGAATCTAAGTGGCACCCGGCCGGGATTCCCGAACCAGACCAGAACTCGTGGAAAGGGGGAAAGCATGTCTGTCGTTTTGCTTTCTCTCTTCCGGCGATTCCGGCACACGGGACTCTTGGGTTGTGGGGATGGGGGGGTTTGGGGGTATGTGTGTGTGATGTCGCCGTGGGGTTTGTGAACTTGTTGAGGGGCGCCCGACGAGTTCGAAGCGCGGAGCTTTGACTCTTGGCTGTGATTCGGAAGTTGGAGAAATCGGAAAGGGGGCGAGGGATGTGGTGTATGCTTTGGTGCACCGGGGAGTCTTTGAGGATCTCTTGAAGGCAGGGCGCGGATGATGGGATGAATGGCGGTTCGGGGGACTTCCTTACCGGGTGAGAGTTTCACAACGATTAGGCCAGGGTTGGAACGCCGCTGTCGTTTTTCCACGCTTTCGCAACTGTGCGCTTGACGGCTTTTGGAAAAGGCAAGCGGGGTTTGCGCTCGTCAGAACCCTTTTTAATCCTACCTAACTACCTACCTATTAATTGGACAGTCATACAAATACAGCATCGAAAGTAAGTAACCCCATCCCAAAGCCCAGCCCATCTGGAAACCAGTGAAAACCCTCACATCATAACACCAACCTCATTCTCAATCAAATCTCTCTATCTCTCTCCATCGACCCTTCTCCGCTCTAGAGGATCCTCCTTCCACAACCCCCTATCCCTTCTTGAAAAAAACCACATCACCCATCCCGACTCCGTGAACTCGTACAAACCCCCCACCCACACCCCACCGCTATCCCAACCAGCACTACCACCGCCTATCCCACCACCCCCATCACAACCACCGCCCCAACCGCCCCCCAAAAACCCCCAGATCCAAACCCAACCCTCCCCGCGCCCCCGGCCGCAGCCGCAGCCGCCCGCGTCGTCCCCGCCTCCCTCGGACTCCCCTCCGCGCTCGTCCCCGCCGGACTCGCAACGACCGGCACCGTGGGCGCGGTCCCGTTCTCCACCGCCAAGACGGGACCGGCACTTGCGCTCGCGCTCGCGTGGGGGAACTCGTGGCTGGCGTGGTGGGGTGCGGCGGTGGTGGTGTTTGCGGGGGCAGGGGCGATGAGGATCGGCGCTGTAATGGCGGCGGCGGCGGCGGCTTCTTGGGCTTTAGCCGGGGCGGGGGCTGGGGCTGGGAGGGGGGTGGAGGTGGAGGTATTCGCTTTCGGGGGCGCGGCGACGGCGACGGCGCCGGCTTCTTGCGGCGCCGGCGCGGGCGGGGGCGGTGCGGGGGTGTGGAGTGAGGTTGAGGTGGAGGTGGAGGTGGAGGTGGAGGTGGGCGGTGCAGGAGGTGCCGGGACCGATGGGGCGCTGGCAGGCGGCGCGGGTGCGATTTTGGGGGCTACGGCGGGCTGCTCGACGGGCTCTTGGATCTGGCCGTCGCTGATCTGGGAGACTATGTTTGCGAGGGCGAGGGGGAGGAGGAGGGCGAGGAGGAGGTAGGATGTTCGTTTTGGTGGTGTGGGCATTTTGGCTGGGGTTTGATTTTTGGGTTTGTTTTGTTTTAATTTTTCCTTGATGCGATGCGTTTGATGCTGGTTGTCTTTTTTCAACCGTGGGGGGTTTTTCCTCGTTGGTTGGGCAAAGAGTGTCCTATCGATCGATTATGTCGTGAGTCAATAGAGAGTGGACGGGACTTTTTTAGAGACCGTGTTTTTAAGGAGCGAAAGTTCAGCAAAAACATGAGGGCGGGATGTTGATGCCTTTATGCCAGCCTTCGAGCTAAGAATGGCCGCCCCTTGCTGCGTGGTTGAAACGCGATCCGCATTCCTCATCGCGTTCGCGACTGTCTAATCGTACTTAGCCTATTTAAGTCGAAATGGATGAAATTATTGGTATTGCATGCACGAGTTTCAATTCGTGAAGGCAGCGTGAGGGCCTTGTTTGAGTCCGGATCCAATGGGAGGAAGCTGATATTTCTCTGGAGTACGGACCCTAATCGATAGACGTTTCTTTCCAAAACAGAACAGGACAGAAAGGAGGGAACGATGAAAGGGTGAAAGGTATTCAGCCATACATGAAATGGCGATGGTTTTGGGGAGGTGTCGTGGCGAACTGTCGATCTCTTCTGGTACTATACTATGACTTACAACTTGGTTCATCATTTTCGCCCTTATGGTGAGAATGTGCGCAGAGTGAGTCAATCAGGAACAAGAACAGAGCAGGAAATGCAGAATTTTTGAATGGGTGGGTTCGTCTGCTCAGCAATTACCCACAAAGAGCTGGACTGAGTGACGATGAGTCGGTGTTTGTATCAACTGCAACCATCAACTGGAGCTGACTGATCGCACGAGTCACGAAGATTGCGAGCCTGATGCAAAATCAGGATGGAAACACGAATATTTCTAGAAGAATTCTGATTAAGATCACGATCCCATTGCTATTCCAGGATCGATGGCCGGAAAAAGTGGATTCTATATAAGGAACAATCTCCCCGCATTACCCCTAATAGGTATACCCAAACGCACCAGCAACATCCAAATTCGGCACGTTAAAGTAGCTCGGATCGCTGTTGCCATCGAAATACTGCACGCAAATCCAGCTCGAGTTCGAGCAGGTGTAATGCAGATCGAAGGAATGATAATGTCCATACGCAGCGCGGGCCGAGTTACCACAGTATTGAGCGGCGGCGCACATATCGTAGACTCTTCGGAAGCGCGTGTAGATGGCGGGCTGGCCGCCCGTGCCGGGGTTCACGGTGTTTTCGGTGAAACCTTGGCCGGCGTAATATTGTTTGAAGGCGGGGCCGGTGGCGCTGCCGGTGGCGCTGATTGCTGGGCAGGACGTGCTGGCGGCGGGGTAGGTGCAGGTAGGGGAAGTGATTAATGAGGTGGTGGAAGAAGTAGTAGTAGTGGACGTCTTGGCAGAAGTAGTGCTGGAATTAGTGCTAGACGTAGTGCTAGAAGTAGTGGAAGGAGTAGTATCAGAACTAGTGGAGGGAATAGTGGAAGAAGTAGTGGAAGGAGTGGAAGAAGTGGTGGAGGAAGTGGTTGTAGAAGTAGCGGAAGAAGTAAGGGAAGAAGTAATGGAAGAAATAGTGGAAGATGAGTCGACAGAGACCTTGGAAATGATGGAGGAGATAATGGAAGTGGAGGAGCTGGACGAAGGACTCGAAGAGCCACTAGAGGAGCGGGCTGAGAAGTCGTTCGTAGAGCTCGTAGAAGCGCTGCTTGGATGTGATAAGCTCAGCGCGGGACAAAGTGCAATGCTTGGTGAAAAGGAATTGCTGCTCGGATCGCTGTTTGATAACGTGGTAATGGGGCCGAGGGCACTGGAGGCCGCGTCGAAGATCGAAGCACAGGGAGTGAGTGAGCTGTAGTCTGGGATTGTCTTACTCCACTCTGAGACCGTATCGACCCCAGATGTCGTCGATGTAGTCCACGCAGTTTCAGTGCTCGGGGAGATCATAGGTCGTGAATTCGTCGTGGGTTTATCCATTCCATGACTCGAATGCCTGGTTGGTTGTTCGGTCCCGGGCATCTCCGTGGTTTCGGTTGCCCACCCTGTGGGCTGTTCCGATGCCGTGATGCCCGGAACTGAGACATAAACCCCAATGCAGCGACTAGTAAGCGTGTAAGCACTACATCCATCATTAGCCTCGACAATGGGTTGAATACCATACGTTGCGCGCAACTGTTTTGTCAGCAGCCTGCAATTCGGATAGTAAGGAACAAAGAGTGCTCCCAGCAGGGCATGGGACGTCCCGCTTCGAGTCCGGACTGACATTAATCGCGAAGGGGCCCGTAGAGTCTGCATAGGCAGCTGATCTAACGCTGCTTTGATGTACTTCAAGGTTGGCACAAAAGCTTTTTGCAGGCGGGAACCCTTTAAGGGGTAAGTATTTCTGAATAACTGCATCGGCGCAGAAGGAGGGAGGAGAATGAAAGGCCATGATTTCAACGGGGTTGCTCTGAATACTGAGGTATTGCTAGGAGAGAGCGTAGGGAGGAAGCGTAGGAAGACGACGGGTTTATACTGCGCGCTAATTGAGTCAAGCCTTCAAGCCTTCAAGCCACGGAGCCGCTGGCAAGCCAGCCAAATGTTGGCGCTGTACTTTATTATCCCAATTTTCATATGGATTGCGTAGAGAAATGACACATGGAGACTCTAATAATTCTAGTAATTTTGCAACTGTAAAGTGGTAGCTGCGAAAAGTGCGAAAAAGACATCCTAAATGACGAAAAAGCAGACGGAAGAGGAATTATCGACATACATGGAGATAGATACGTTGGTAGCATCAGTGATCTGACGGAAGGCGACGGGAATGAGTAAGCAGTAGCGTGTGGGTTTGATGCAATGATCGAAGCACATTGAAATACTTGCCCCCGCTTGACACTGATGTGAACAGAAACACACCTCAAAAGACGATCCGCATGTCGATAGAATCTGTATCGTGCTGGGTAGTTCCCCTCGTTCGACCTTTTCTTGCAAATAAAAAGCTGTCGTCAGTCGTGGCAGAGGCCCGCTGGTAACCAACCATGTTCTTCTTAATTTTCGATCAGGCCATGGCCACAGCGAATGTACTGTTGTGCATCTTTCCTCCCGGAAGAGGGGTCTTCAGTGCGTCAAGGGCTAGAAGAACTGAAGATCACTGGCCATGACCACCATTATCAACACTAGATAGTGCCGCATCTATCCAAAGCTGGGTTGTACGCGGAACATGCCGTACTCTTCCCGCATTCTAAATCATCTCTGGCTATCGCAGCTCCCAGGCCTGAATGTTGGACCGACGCACTGATAGTCATCGCTAGCGGTAGCGGCGTGTCAATTTCATCAAGCGCGAGATACCCGTCCTGAAGCTGACCATGCGTAGTATGGTGATCATTCCACGAGTCAAAGACGCTCGGTCCGACGCCAAATTTGGCAAAGGGTCTGTTCACCCTGGCGGGGACCTTCACTTTGGGCGCATTGGTAACCCCCTCCGATCCACGGTCAGGTCCATTCCCAGTGCTACGGCAAAACTTGGGGCCAATATGTCCCAGGAATCTGGGCAGAGTGAGGAGACAGCCAACAATGATGCCAACTGAAAGCTCGGCCCAAGTCCAATATCCCATGGGTATTAACTCCCAGCTTGTGTCGGGACTCTCCACGGTCTGCCATGTGTAGTAGGTTCGCAGGATAGAAGCCACACAAGCGCTGGGTTGAATGAGCATCAGCAAAACTCTGTCAGTATCTGGTCCTAACACCGTTTCCGGCGAGCTCATTTTACACGACCTACAGATGTTGACTGATTTTTTACTTACAGAAGACCCGTAGCAAACACTCCCATTGTCAGAAGTCTCCGCTGTAGAGACATCTGTAGATTCCAGAGGATTGGCATAGGTAGAATGAGTATTGCGAAATCCGATAGGACGTTGAATACTCCACTTGCTTTATAAGATGCGTTACCGTCGAAGCAATGACCACCAGTCATCAAGGGGTTCCAGATCTTTTTGCGGGGAGAGCACAAGAAAATCAAGAAGAAAGTGTCCACGACATAGAAAGTGACCACGCTCCAGATGCAGCCATGAATTGTAAAGAATAACGGCGGGTGTGTCCTCTTGGTTGGCGTGAAGATTCCGAGGTATTGAAGGAGGAGGATGCCGATTCTTACAAAAGTTACAGTGACGACGTAGGTGATCGCAGTGAGACTGACCCACTGTAGTTGACGTCAGTGCAAAAATATCATCCCCAGCTCCCCCTATCTTCATCATCGGAGGGCAGCAAATGCAGTGTTCGCTCCGCGAGCGCCATCGCCTAAATCAAACCACTCTCTAACGTTGAGGTTGGGAACTCGCTGGGCTTCAAACCGTTGATGAAGACTCATCTCCGCACTGCGCATGTCTTGAACCTCCCGCGCATTGAGAAGGTGCAGGGGTTGCGGATTCCCCGTTTGGAGTGTCCGCAAGCGTATCTCGGGATCGAGACTCATGCCGATTTTGTAGAATGTCGTGTTTTCCATGTGGATCAGGTAGACATGACCCTGGGAATGGGGCTCGGTCTGCTCACGGCGGATGTTTTCCAGGTCGGTCTCGATTGCTGAACGGCTAGGTACAGCTGCCGGTACAGCTGCCGGCAAAGCCGCCGTTACGGCTGCTGCTAATTGTTCTTCTGTATCAATCAGGTCTTCGAAGAGCGGAAAGGATGGATGTTCCGACGTGACGCGGCGCAGGGTCGGAATAAAAGGAGGGTGAGGAATGGGTAGCTGGCGGACCCGATCTTGAAAAGCTACGCTGGAAGTCACTGGCCGCCATTCGAACCAATGATCGAACCCCTGCTGCAGACGAGACATCATATCCTCTGCAATAGGAACAGTCCCATTTCCTACGGGGCCGTTTCCTGGATGACGCCTGCCGATGCCGACTTGAACGAAATGACCAGGTCCGCCGTGCCCGTTGCAAAGGAACCAGATGTACGCTGTGACGCGAGGGTTCTTGATGTCCGTCTCGAAAGCTGCGCGGACTTTGACGTGTTTCATGGCTCTGGGGAGGCCCCAGAGGTGCTGAGGGGAGAGGTAGTGCCAGTGATTTGGGGCTCTTTCGCTAACAGTTGTCGCAACTCCAACATTTCCAACCCTCACTATGTAATGAGATCTTGCCATGTTGGTATGGAGATAATTAGAAATTGATATGCCTTGCAGCAGTCTGGTGACTAGTTCTCGAGGACTTTTCCAAGCTATAACAACGACAGGGTAATGGAGATCTCTGCAACAAAGTCCGTCTTCGATATATTGTGTGTAAGGCTGCAATACGCCTAGAGTTTTTATCTAGCAAACGCGCGCGAGTAGCAAGGCATTTTAGAGTGACTGAGAGGTAGCACGAGAGGGGATAAGAGAGTAGAGGGACAATCTTGGAGCAGAGAACAATTTTAATAGAGAAGTGAGAAAGTAAGTGGCTGTTATCAGTGTGGTAGCAGTGTATTGTCTGGCAGGGTCTTGAAATCTTGGGGTCAGCGACCAGATATCAGAAAATGCACCTATCTTGTTATCGCCCCCAAGTCTTCAATAAGACAATATACGCGAAAGGCGCCACATGGTGGATAATGTGTCAGCTTCATTGTGGCGCAGCAGCCAGAAGCCGGTCAGGCAGACACTGCGCATGAAAAGCGAGAAGGCTTCGTCAAACGGTCTCAAATCCATCTGACCCCACCTCGCCGGAAGGGGCTGCGGGAAATATGGGTTTATTGCGAGCTATGCACAGCAAGCTTACCAAGCCCTTTGGCCATCAGCTACCTTATACAACCCGTTCTTCTTCTTATCCACCGCCCACTTCTCACACCACGCCTTCATCTTCTCCCTCGACTTCGCCGACCCCACGTTCACAGTCGGTATGACCTTATCTATCCTCAGCGCACAGCAGAACATCGTCAACTCCCTGAAGCTACTGTGTTCGCTCTATGGTACTCCGAAGCAGTTCGCTTCTCGGGTACTACCTCTTTGGGGTGTCAGCTCCGTCATTGAATACCGCGACTTCCAGTTGTCCGAATGCAGGACGGTCTGGACGGCTGGAGACTCGGTGAAACGGCTGTTTGGTGGGCGATAATTCCATCCTGATGGCCTGAAACCGACGATGCGAGAGAAGTGCGGCTTAAAGCCAGTAAGGTAGTCGGCAAGAGTTTCTGCTCGAATCTCCATGAGCATTTGCATGTGAACCTGGGCTTCGAGAGGGTCGTTGGTCATGCGTGCTGATAGCTCTGGGTCTTCCAGGGCAGCACATATCTTTTGCTTATTTGGTGGAGCATAGATCTTGCTGTTCAGTGCCTTGGCAACGCCTAGGCATATCCTCTCCTTGCCTATACTGTAAGTTCCCACGATTACCAGCAGACGACCCCTTGCCTTCTTCGATGGCTCATCTTCGATCTTAATTTTCACCTCTTCTTCCTCCACCTCCTCTTTTACCGACGTCTTCCGAACAAACTTGATCATGCCATCACCAGCCCGCTCTTTCTTAGTTGTCTCCCAGCTATCGCTTTCATCCACAAAGTCCCTGCTGAGACTTACGCACATATCAGCGCAAGCCTTAATGACTTCTTCCTGGCTGGGAAATGCATATTTTGGCGTCAGATATGTTGTATCGAGGTAGCATACATCGAGTTTCTGTTGTGCCAGATTCCTGCCGGTGATTGTATCCACAATGTCTGGCCGTAGTTTTGGATGCTGGACATGGGCGGGACAAGCACGGAAATCCCCACAATGCAAGACTCTCTGAATCTTTGGATTCTTTCCTTTTCCAATGACCTTTTCGAAAAGATAAAGCGAGCTTCCAGGACAATGATTTGCTGGTATCATCGTGACTTCGACGCCTTGGGTTCCTGGTACCTCGACTTTCCTGTCAAACTCGAGGTCAACGACCCACTTAGAATCTACTCTCAGTTGTCGCCTTACTAAATTTGCTGTGACATGGCTGCAATAGATAGGACCGTGACACCATGATGATGTGAGACCAATGTAGTGATCGCTGTGGAAGTGGCTTAGAAAGTAGGCATTACAGCCTTGAACTGCACCATACCGGAAGGCATCGACGCAGATGAAGAATCCAGGCATGATCTTATAGAACGGACACGTCCGCTGGTATGCTGGTTTGCCGCGAGATGCCGATTCGGTTGCCGCAGCAGTTGCCCATGCTGCATCTTCCGCATGCCCAGACATAAGCTTGGAGAAGGCGGACGATGATCTGGAGGGTTCCGCAGTCAACCCAAAAGGGTTCTCTTGCCCTGGCTTGGCTATCGCAGCACGTTGGAAGCGCTTGTGTGCGGGGACTCCGTTTTCCAGCTTTACTGGAGGCAAAGTAGGTTCCTGCTTAGGGGTTTGGGGTTCTCTGAGAGGCTTTGCTTTACCATCTATGCAGTCATTGACATGGACGGATATCTCCTTTAAATCGTTAGACACAGCTGGGACATTTGTATGCTCTCGTACCTGATCAGTCATTCCCGCTGTGCTCCCACCACAAATCGGACAGCTTGTAGATCCAGCATCTTGCGGCTTGAACCTAGTCGTATCTCCAGGGTTCTCTGGTTCCACATCCATGGTATTATCTGCCATCGCTTGGCCCTCCTCTTCTAAGCCCTCTTCAAACTCTGCCTGCTCCTCCATCCATCGTCGTTCTAGATACTCCTCGCCCTCTTCTGGGAACTCGTCATCAATGAAGTCCTCAATTCCATCAAAGTCGTTTACTTCTTGAACGCTTGTTGTCTCCCGCTTCAAGCTGGGCACCGCTGGGGCAACCAGATCCTTTTTCGAAGGCTGCTTCTCAATGGCCGGTGAAGTTGTTCTTGCTACCATCTCAATTTCCTTCTCAGTGCTCGGATTCTCAGCTACTGGGAGACTCGGTATTTTGACGGGCTCATCGTCCGACTCCGAGTCATCGACAAAAGGTCCTCTGGTCGGGGCTGGTTTTGTCTCTTGAATCTCCAGCGACTGCTTAGGTGTACTCTCTGTACGTCTTCTCTTACTCGGTACGCCATCTTCATTATATCGAGATAGTGGTGACTCTCGAATGCTCATCTCGATATCCTCGGGCGAAGTCTCGTTCGAGGACTGTTCTCGGGGTGGCGTTGGGGTCTGCTGAGGCAATGTTGCACCGTCCTTGGCCGGGCTATCTCCTAAAAACAGAGACTCATCCTCCTCTTTGAGGTCTGTTTGAAAGGTACCAGAAGACTCTGCTCTCTTAAAGAAGCTCATGATGTTGCCATTGGGCTTGCCCTTCGCCTTGGCTGTGGCCGCTGTGGGAGTCCTCTTTGGTGGAGGTCTAGTCTTCCCTTGCAGAGGAGTGGAGGCAATCATAGTGTATGTAGTATTAGCAGAGAGCTGGGGCGACTTCTGCCTCGTAGTCAACGGTGGTGTTGGAGGGCGGCCGGTGGATGTGCGGATGGGCGTCTCGCTGGCTATTGGAGCCGCTGCTTCTCGAGGTTTACGGAACATCGAACAGAAAGCAGCATCTCAAGTATAAAAGATGGTTGCCTTGCCTCCACAAGAATTCTATGGTCTCTTCAATGTACGTTGATCGAAGGAAACAGATAGTCGCAATTTGCAGGTTAGAGATCGCGTTCGGGACAGGTGATCACGTGATTGGCCATCCTACCTTACTGCACTGGGAAGGAAAGACTACGGTTCGGGCGCTACAAAGCAGTGACTCGCGAGCATTGTATTGGTATGTCGAGGATAGAAGGACCATGACCTGCCCTACTTCAAGCTGCGCCTTGATATGAAACCCGTAGATGACCTGCCCTTGGTCTTATTCCCTTCTCGTAATTTCTCCATGACACACGGGCGCCTTTGGCTCCCCTCAGCTCGTTTGATACGGCCTCGAATGTCCTATACTGGGACCTCATGCTTGCGGTCTCCGCATAGCCCGTTGGCAGTGACTCCTTCGTATTGCCTTTCTCTAGTGCCCTTTCTGTCCCATCCATTGTTGATCATCGCGGCTTAGATGCTTGCGACGCAGCTTCTAGATAGTCACAACACCAATCAGCCTCACCAACACCCTCGCTCTCATCTTCAAGTTGCACGTACCTCTCCTTGTTGCATCTTCCAGCAGCGCCACATCTACAGCCGCACCAGGCAAGTGCACGTATCGCACGACACTACCCCTTATAAAGACGTTCTTGACAGATGACTAGTTGTGTCACCAGATGATCAGCATAGTGCTCTATCCAAACACACTCGGTAGGGCCCTTTCCCCTTGTTCGAAGACAGCAGAGGAAGAGCGTTGGGCTCACCAAATGCGGATATTTCAGCTCCTCCACCACTTGTATATCGTCGAGCTTGATGTTCAGAAATTGATCCACGGATTTCAGTATGCCCTTGATTGAGATGTCGTTCTTGAGCTCGACGGTGACTTCATGGTCGACAAGGGTCTTGAAGAAGCTGGGAAGGAGAACTGTTAACGGACGCGCGAACAACTAGCGCTAACAGCTAGGGAAGAAGGAGTCGTACCTAAAGAACAGCATTGCGCGCGACCTGAGACTATGTTCGTTGTGGTTGCGATTGTGGTGTCCTGTTGTTTGCACCTCGGCAGCCGACAAATTCTCGGCTGCCGTAAAGTAGGGTGGGAGTCCTTAAAGCCGATATATTCGCACGATCGAGCTCCACGCATCTATCCTATGTGCCGAAGCCACTGTCTTTGATTTAGAGTCAAGATCTGAGATAGGCAATTAAAAAATTGAATGTAGAACATAGATTCATATGTTGGTCTCGATACCCGCATCTACTCATGCCCCTTTCAGTCAGCAACGCTATTCCCAGCTTCCTCCCCACTTGCAGCAGGTTGATCCTGCGTCTTCTCCCCGGGTAAACCCTGACCTGCGTCCGAAACACTTGTTGCCTCTTTCAGCTTGGACTCCCCCTTCTCCTCTTGGGTATTTGGCTTTGTTGTCTCTTCGACTATTTCAGACGTATCCCCTTCCCTTGAGCCAAGAAAAACAATGTGTGACTTGTCATGCATTATTGACGCATTCGCCGCTTCTTCGATCTCCTTAGAACTCGGTACTTCCTCGGCGGTAGGCTCAGCGTGTCTTCGGCTTTCCACTACTTCCCCGGCTTCTTCAGATGGTATAGTCTTATTTGCAGACTCCTTTGCCTCCTTTGAATTTCCCATCTTCATCTCTTTGCCGTCAGTCTCGCCCTCTTCTTCAGCCTTCCCTTCTCCCTCTTCAGTAACAGGCACATTGTCCGCTCTTCCCTCCGCACTTGTGCTCCCTGTCTCGGGCTTCATAGCCTCCACGGCATCCGTTGTCCCGCTCGGGGGAGGCATCCCCGTTGGACCTGCATTATCTAATTTCTGTAGTGTCTCTGTGTTCAGCGTATCTGTCCGAGCTTTTGACGATTGTAGTGCCTCAGCTCGAGCTTTCGACTTGGCGTCCCCAGCCTTCTTCGCTGCCTCAAAGCCAGCTTGCCGCATAGCCGTAGTAAGTGGACTATCTATTGTAGATTGCGTAGGACGAGGTGGTGTCTCCGTGGACGATATGATGGGAGGTGGTTTAGCAGGAGTGACAGGATTTGTGGTAGGCGCTTTAGATAGAGGATCTGAAGATGAAACAGCTGGGGTCTTTGAAGGCGTAGCTGGTGTTGATGGGGCGGGTCTGGATCCAGGCTCAACATTTTCTCTGAGCTCGCCATACTCATTCCATTCCTCCACCTCTTCCAGATCACCAACAATCATGCCCATCCTGACTAGCCCTGGTAACTTTCTTTTTCCGGCTCTTCGGCCCCATAGGCTGCGCGCTTTCTCATCGGTAGCGACGTCTAGAGCTTGAAAATGGATCTTGTTCGCTTTCAGTATGGTTTCCATGCGTGATGTCGCGGTGGTAATCTGGGAGGAGCCCGCGGTGAGGGAGGTATAGAGGTAGAGGTTGGGATCTGTATGGTAGGATTTGGGAGTTTGGTCAGCCATAGGGTTTGTGGTGAAAGAAAGATTGAAGGAGATGTGTAGTAAG
Source organism: Evernia prunastri (assembly GCA_003184365.1). Taxonomy (NCBI): domain Eukaryota; kingdom Fungi; phylum Ascomycota; class Lecanoromycetes; order Lecanorales; family Parmeliaceae; genus Evernia; species Evernia prunastri. The sequence goes on from NKYR01000012.1 coordinate 266,726, forward strand.
GACGGCAATGCAAATACAATTGTTCGTCAATGGACCGATTGTTGCTTTTCACACAGCTCGAGCAAGGGGAAATGTCTTGGCAGCAAGAGGATGCCGCTTTTGCGGTCAAACACCCCACCAGAGTGATCAGCACCTCCGCCAAACGAGCACGCGCTCCATCCTTACACCTTCAAACATCTCGAGAGTACAGAAAAAGCCAAAAGCCATCAAGACAACCCTCAAATTTCACATAGTACAAGGCAGCATTATCAAGGACAGTACTGCAGTTAATCCAATATTATGCAATAAAGTCCTCATCTAAAAATGAGAAAGCGGTCTTTATTCTAATCCACCAAAACCATCAATCTCCATCAATGGAGCGTAAAACTCGGATCTCCGTTCTCATAAGTGGCCAAGGGTCGAACCTCCAGGCTCTCATCGACGCTCAGACAACTACACTCAAGGATTCCATCATCGTTCGCGTTGGCAGTAATAGGAAGGCAGCTTTCGGCCTGGTCAGAGCGCAAGAGAGAGATATTCCCACGTTTTATCACAACGTAGGCTTCTTTTCAATGAGTAGTGTTCAATACTGTGACTAACAGTCGAAAACAGCTGCTCGACTACAAGAAACGATACCCAGATAGCATTGACCAGGCCCGTTCAGAGTATGATCGGGATCTTGCACTAAGGCTATTGGAAGACGAGCCTGATATCGTAGTTTGTGCGGGCTTTCTGCATATCTTAGCCCCTACCTTTCTAGATCTCATGGCTGCTGCCAGTGTTCCTGTCATCAATTTACAGTAAGTCGCAGCGTTGAGCTCAGATGTCTGCTAGGAGCTTGCATGTACTGATTGATGGACTCAAAGTCCAGGACTTCCTGGCGCTTATAATGGAATTAATGCCATCGAAAGAGCCCATAAGGATTTCTTGGACGGTAAGGTCAACGAAATGGGAATCATGATGCAAGTCTCGGTTGCATTTCTTAGTGGTACTCACGCATTGCTGATCATATCAACTAGACACTATGTCATCTCTGAGGTCGACATGTACGTTAGCACTCAGAGAACCAGTGGAAGTCTTATGGCTGAGTTTGTCTATAGGGGAGAACCCATCCTTGTGAAACAGATCCCGTTCATCAAAGATGAGGACATAGAAAAATTGAAAGACCGCGTCCATGAAAAGGAGCACGAAGCTATTGTTACCGCTACAAACATAGCAATTTCAAGGCTAAAGGAAAGATCCTCCTCGTCCACCAACCAAGCGGCTTGAGCTTCAATCCATATAAACCCGAGTTTGACAATGAAAAGCTGCAACTACCTACAAGGCCTCAGCCGCAGATCGATCGAACTGTCATTATTTTTTTTACTCAGGAGTGATGCTATCTTACAGATGCCGACCGGAAGCACGATTCTGCCATCGACCCTGACTCCCCTACATGCCTTGTCGAAGCTTTACGGCGGCGACTTTAAGGCTGCGAGGGTGTCGCTGGTAGATCTAGGAAGCTTTGATATAGGTCTGACAGCCTGCGGAAGAAGTGGGGATTACGGAGGGTTGACAACCATTGTCATTCCATGCTGGTAAGGTTGGATCTGAGAGCAGTGGAGATAGAGGGCATCCGTGCTCGAATTATTGAGAGAAAGTATCGCTCAGAGATACAGTTCTAAGTTGAGAGCTAGATAATATTGATCTTATCTAAAGTACTGTTTTGTCAACGCATGTGCCAAATTGTGGGCTTGCCAAGGTACCTGATTCGGCAAGGAACTTGCGGATGCCACTAGTTGCATATCGCATCCGCAAGTTGCATATCCTCCTCATATCTTCAGAAAATGCCCTGCTTTTGATCCAGGACGACCTACAACGCTCTACGCTCAAAAACCTGCAACGAGCGCGAGCATACCAAACACATGACAAGCGACGGACGCGCGTTCTCGCTACAGCGCTGTAACATCACCTTTTGAGAGAGGGGCAGTGTGACTACCGTAGCCTCCATCCTTACCATTGAATGCTGGACTACCAATGACTGTATTGATTCTACTCAGAAGTAGAGGTAGCTGCATCTAAGAGGAAGAGAAAGTGCTGGTACGAAGACATGTACTCAAGTCCGGTAGAGATGACTGCCACTATCATGCTTATGTATTCATTCTGCGACGGTGTCGAGGTGCTTCTTAATATCTAATTCGCACCTTTCGGAAAGCGCACCAGGGTGCGATATCCGGGTCATTTCGGGTAGCTCCGGGGAGGGGTGCGTGTTTGCCTTGTGGCCTAGCGCGCCTTGGCGGGCTCACTGCTGCTTGTGTATGGTGGCTTCCTTCTTACATAGCTCAATAGACTTGACATGTTCTTCGCTTTGATCACGTTACATTTTTTCATTCTGGTCCTGACATTCTTTCACCCATGTTGTCCTCAACATCTATGCTGGTCTTGGCGGTCATTACCTAACAGTATTGACTATGAGACGAATTGAACGTATTATCCAGAGGCGTCAGGCAAATGACCATGTCCAGCTCGCCTTTATCTTCTACGGGTCAAGATCTTGCTACTCAATCCCCCCCCCGCGTTCGGGAACTTGCGGGAGATCAGATTTTTCTTTTGCAATAGCATCGGACACTATATCTTCTATTTTGCGCAACTCTTCGCGGATCTGATCGGTGTTCGTGGCATTGACACAGCGCACGTGAATGGTTCCGGTTTCCTCATGACTTAGCGAGAGAAATCTTTGGACGAAGAACTCTTTGGCGCTTTCGCTGTCGCTATCTACCCCGGTATAATCTGGGAAATATTTCCTGAGAGGTGAGTGTGGGAGTTTCTTCTCGAAGAGATCTACTTTGGTAAGAAGCACTACGATTGACGAGCTTTTGAAGCAGGCGATGGACGTTATCGATTCGAATAAGAGCAGTGCTTCTAGCATGTGGTTCTATAGTTTGATATCGTTAGAAGAGATTTTGGGAAAGGCAAAAACGAGATACAGGTAGATTTATAACGTACGGCAGTGCTGTCATCAATCAAGGCGTCGGCATATCCATTTAGAGGGGCGACATATATAAAGCAATGAACACCATCGAAGATTTGAAGCCACATCTCACGCTGTAAACGCGTGTGGTAAGTATCGATGGCGCTTAGTTTGAGCGAAGGTAAGTCGAGCACTGTGTAGATAAATTGATCTGTAGGGCGGACGCGCGAGCGGAGTACGTCATGATCAGTTGTTACGTTGCCTGATGAAGCTAAGCGGTCTATATTATCCATGCAGCTTCTCAGTATTAGCAATACAGCTTCCCTTGGAGCATGTCTAACTGCGTACTATTGAAAGTTGTCATATAGACCAAAATCTTTTCCGAATTCGACTGCTTTCTGAAAGCCTTTGTCCGCGAAGAGCTGCTTCATCGCTAGTAGAAAGTGTTGTGGAACAGGATCGTCAAATTCGAAACCTTCGATCTTATGCAACGTTTGCTTATGAGACAGATCGTCGAACTTATAATCTTTGATCTTGTGCAACGTTTGTGCATGACACTGCTCGAAGAATTAGCGCATATCGTACTATCATCTCAAGCCTAGTCTCACAATCGAAGTTTTGCGCTCGTATTGCAAGCCCAGATGAGACATTTCCTCTATGGCTATGTTGAAACTAGCAAAAAGGTTGTCAAGTAGTATTTTCCTGTGCTCGTTCTTCTCCTTCCACGGGATTCGATCTGCACCTATTATCTGCATCTGTTTCATTAACGTAGTCGCGCCGGAGTGCTTAGAGCCTGTTTATATTTGTTACTTAGTCATCCTAAAACCTGAACACCAAGCGTTCAAAACAGACGGTCTAGTCTACACTTCACTTACCAATCAATAGGGATTTGCCCGCCATGATTTTGTCATGATAATGATGATGGTTCCAGATCTCGTTAAAAAGAACGGGCAACTTAAAGACTGATATGTTCGAAACTTGTGCAAGACTGACAGCAGAGAGTAAAGACATCCCAGTACTCGAATCAATCTTCGATAGCAATGACGATGTTGAGTGGCGGTCAGCTGAACGTGAATATACCCAAGATGTGTGCAAATCGTGTTCCAAATCCTTGTCAAATTGGGCGAATGAGCCTCGACTTCGCTGTCCCAAATGCACATCATCTCGTCCCTCACCGGCATTAATTTTGCTGGTAGCTCCTACCTCTCTCAAAGATTGTGCATCATGAACGACGTCTCGAGATTGGTCCTGTGCACCTGGGTTTCGGTTTTCGTAGGCTGAAGTATCATTGTCAGCCTTCAGGGAGCTTGTCGATGTATTGACACCATGCGGTTCCCCTTGCACTGTTGAGGTAGCGAAAGGGTCTTCCATCCGAGCTAATCTTTGGGATACGTCGATACTATTCTCGAGGATGCGTTCAACAGAGGTGTGGAGGCGAGTGATAGACGCCTGCGCATCTCCCAAAGCGGTACTGTATTGTCGACTCTTTCTCAGCCAAGTGCGATGAATGTACCAGAGGCTTTGCGAAATACTCACCATGTAAAGATTGTTAAGATCAGGTTCAGCGAAGCTTTGGAATCTCGCACAGAATTCAGAATCTCAAGTATCCTAATTTCGTCCATCATCCAGCGAATTCTGTTGAACTTGGACATCTTATCATCCAGGTTGTAAGAATCTAGCGTTTTCTCCAACTCAGACATGTTCAAGACCAAAGATGTGCTGATGACAACGACCTGTTCTAAGGATACAAGATCTTTGCGGCCTCTCTCCGTGGATTTGGCTCCTTGGATCAAGGGAGCTAGTTGAGCAAGACAAGTGTTCAGCTCCGAAACCTCTGTCAGTACTCTGTGTAGCGACTGAGGTATATCTTTGTCCCTCCGCACCAAGGCTGTTACTACTGTAACGATCTTTGCCGAAGTAGCAAGGATCCCAATGATGGAAGCGGCTACGCTCAATGGTTCCATGGCGTGAAACCTTTATAGGGCCAATGGAGGTTGATGTTGAGTCCGCAACGGCCCGGACGTAACAGCAATTCTGGGTCTCATTTTCCTTGCTTGCTATTGGGGACAGGTCTCAAAGGGCACTGGCTCGGCTGGTAGCCAAAGCGATGCCTAATCGCTTGGCATCAGTACGTATCCTGCACGAGTCCGCGACGACCGAATAACGAGGCGTTGTGCCCCGCTTTCATTCTTTGCCTTCCTTACGAATTAGCTGCTAGGTACCTCTGAGACTAGCAAATATATATCCAGCGTATTACTGACGTTTCGGACGACATTGCGCCTGTGATACCTGCATCAGCACCTATAACAGTTGTACCCTCGGCAATTGCCTCAGCGAATTCCTTGGTGGCTCCTAGGGTAAATACTGTATCAGCCTCATCTTCGCCTCAGCATCAAAGCCACGGCCAAACTTTCCACGGCCAGATGCAAGACCTGCACCTACTCCAGCATCTACGCCATCCTCGAATTATGGCTCCGACTATGCAGACACTCTCCTTCGCTACATTTACACCCCTTTTTACTATATGAACACTTTCCTCTATCTTACCTTCCTCTCTAGAGTGGTAGTTCCAGAAGTAAGTCGACCGCAGGGTTATTTAGGTGCGGGAGGAAGTAGCTGAATGAAAGGGCTAAGAAATTGGCGGAGAATTTGAAGAAAGGTCTGAACATGACTTACTGTAGTTGAAGTAAAACATATATCACCTTGTGCGGTGGTAAGTCATAGTTAACCTCGAGATCACTCGGATAGCGCACCTCGGGAGTATGATCCAGGGTAGAGTGTGCCCGGGTAGTCCCGGGGTAGGGTGTGCCTTACCACCGCACAAGGTGATAGTGTTATTGAAACTTGGATAGATTATCATTTGAAAGTGCAATCGTTATGAGAAAAGCGTGACATCGCGAAGTCAAGAGCCTTGCAAGATAGTAATATCTTATGTATAGATATTGGTCGGATATCGTACATCGCATCCTAGCAAGTGCAATAATCTTCCCATCCTGAATGTGTGTCGTCAATTGAGTTGCGCCTGACGAAGCCTTAACCGTTGGTGGTGGTGTATGCTGTGGCTTGCCAAGACAGCCTCGATCCTTCCCCGCCTGCACAGGTCTAGAATCTCTAGGAACCCACGTGGATTTGCGCACGTCGGCAATCAACAACCGTTGTTGTGGAGTCTTGGCATCCCACCAAAAAGACTTGGCCAAACAGCTCCTGCCGAGAATTTCGTAGCATTATCAATATACATGATATACACTGAAGACAACCGCCTCGTGCTTTTGTAACCAGTACACATCGTCAGTTGAGGGCTCAGTCGGGATCTGACTTAGTATGCGACTGCACAGCAAAAGCCTCGAAGAACAGAGGCAGAGCGCGAACAATCCGATCCCCTGTCAGAAAACAATGGCTTAGGACATCTCCGAAAACTCTAGAAGGAGTGAAAATGATCGAGCAAGATACAAATTGTTTTACACACCTGGATCTTCACATCTAATATTCTGGTAGCTTAAGCAAGGTCAATTCAGCTAGCCCAATATGTAGCTGGAACGGCCAGGGCACTTACACGCTTTTAGCTCAAAGTACTCGGTGGCGTAAAGTCAACAGCAAGTACCATCCCAGCGTTGACTTTATTTAGCTCCCTTGAGATACTTCTTTGGGCAGGGCTAGACACAGGGCTCCCTTCGCTTCCAAGTCCCATCTTTTAGTATTGGAGCATTTTGACCTCTTTCGATAGCTTCAACAACGTTACTGGTCAGCTGGAATTATATTAAATCGCCGCCATTCACCAAGTGAGATACCTTGACTCCAGACTTGACCCGAAGAGGTCTTGGTGTGATCACTTTGACCAGGTCTGGCAATGTCCATGCGTCGCTCATCAATGTTAGCTATACACTACCTATACAGCCAGCAATAATGGTAATGGTAGAGCACGATCGCAGTAGCCTCGACTAATGTACAAAGCCAGGATGGAAATACAGAGGTCTGGAAGCTTGTGCGAAGAAGAAATTTTGGGCGACTCTGTCTCCAGCGCCGTGCCCTCCACTATATAATGAAGAGGTCTTTGTCACATATTGACTTCTCCTTCTCAACCCATCGCTCCCATCCTACATTCAAAATTTGCATTTCTTTCTCAGCTTCCACACCGCTGTATCATCAGAGAGCATCGCAATGGTAGTAACAAGTTCATCCCTCATCTTCCTCTCGGCGCTCTTTGCGTCAATAGCCCCCCTCGTCTCCTCCAGTCCATTGGGGAACAGTGAGGGAGAGCTCGCAGTACGGGGGCTGCCGGCCTGCTCAGTGGTGTCTGATGTCCTCAGCATCCTCCACAATCCCGCCGTCAGTGCTTCAGCCACGAAATTCTGCAGCTCCTTCATCTCGATCCCGCTTAAGACAACTACCAGTGTCTCAATGGCTACTGTGACACCAGCTCCCGTGACGACGACAAGCACGGTGATCGTCTCAACGTGCGTGTTCTCAAGCTTGTGGCGGATGTATTTGATATACGTGGAATAGCAAAAGGCTAACCCCGACGCTAGCACAACCACCATCACCTCCACCCTAGGCCTCCCGCTTACGACCCCCCCACCACCAGCAAACAAAGAAAAACGTGCGGGCTGCACCGTGCCCCCTTACCTGTCCGTCTATGCGTCCAGCAAGATCTCTGCAGCCTGCTCCTGCCTCTCCATCACCCCCGCAACAACCACGGTCAAAAGCACGGGCACAGTGACCGCCCCAGCTTCGGTAGGCTCTTCTCTACTCCAGATCAAATATTTTTTCACGCCCAGAGGACTAACCACTCTCTCAATTGCCCCGTCGCAGACCGCCACGGCTACAACAACCACCACTACCACAATAACCTCTATCTCCACCGTTCTGGGCGTGGCCTCCCAATGCCTTCCCGCAGCCATCACCGCCAGCCCCGTCAGACTCTCCAACCCAGGTGATGAGGCGATCGCCGGTACAGCCCAAGAAGTGGGCTCCGGGTTCCCGATCAACAACGTGCAGGACTGCTGCAGTGCGTGCTATCTCGCCACGAGCAACTGTGTGGCCTTCTCTTACGGGGTACGTACACTGAACCCACATCATTAATCCATGCCCGGCCCTATCCACATCCCATTCACATCGGCCCCTCCCGCCACACTCAAATTGCATGACAACGTCTGGGAAACGGAACCAAGCTAACCGCCTTGGGTTGAGCAAGAATTTCGACAACGAACAACTATCCTACCCCGGGCAGCTCGACAAACCGTCAACGGTCAACACGTGCCGGATCTATCGCGACGTGTTCAACGATTGCGCGAACCAGGTCGCGGTCTTCAATACCGGAGAGCCGTCATTGAGTGGGGAAGTCAATGAATTCGGGGTCGGGCCTTGTACGCCGGACCTGTCGTCGTACTAGATCTAGCGCGCGAGGATTTGGTCTGCCGTCGTGATGAGCGAGCGAGTTTGATGTGATTCATGTCTCTATTCCTCCCGTAACGAATATAAAACGTTAACACCCAGGGTGATGACGCTTGTGTTGCTGTTGATGTTGTAGAGGAATAATGCGATTTATCCTTTTTATTTAACGTGGCTGTGGATTAAGGTAGGAAAGGAGGGGGAAGAAAGAAGGATCTGCATCTGGGAAAGAAGGGTTCTCCAAGTAACCATTCGTTCCTTACCCCGCTCTCTCCATCTGTGATCTTCAGACCAACCTGGCCCGTCCTGCAATATAGCCAGGCGTGTGCGGGCGAGTATGCGCGATGATGCCTGATGATGATTGTATTCAAGCGTGGTAATTCGTGGCGAGCGATGGGAAGGCATCACAACAGGGGGAGCATATCCACGAAATAACCGCCTTAACAATAAAGTAATCAAAACGGCTCAGTTCCTCTTCCGAAAGTAGGGTTAGGGCTCTCCTAGCGCTGTCGAGGTGTCCGTACCTACTCCTCCTAGCAGTAGATGCGTCCTGAGTCCACTCAATACCACATCATTCAACAAAATCCTTTTCTGCGTGGGGCTGCTAGGGCACATCTTTCCTCCCCCGGCTGCCTGAAAAACGCTTGGATGTCGCACCCGGAGTGTGCGCTTTCCGATGGTACTCGTACGACTCACCGGCCCGCAATACGGCTTTCCCAGCCGCCGGTGCTTGATGAGGCTCATGAACTACCTAGTCGGACACGGTTGCCATTGCGCTAGCGACGTCGAGGTATGCAACTTCGCAAGGCGTGAAGATAAATGCGCTGGCTGCCACGGCACGGCGTGGGGAGAACTTCTTCGAGAGTGGGGTTAGAGTAGGGCCGATACTACTCCGTAGCGCTGTCCGGACCTTCCTACGAACCAAGGAAAATTCCGTCTGAGCGTTTCCCAGACAGCCCGAGAAATCTACAATCTGTGCTCTCACGTAGGTCTGTGAAACCTGGGATCAGGGCGAAAGCTTGAACTGGATGTCATGGGAGCCCCGCTAAAGGGCTCCGAGGGTCCTAATCGATGGCGCGTGGGGCGCTGAGGGAAGCTAACCCGGGACCCCGACCCTCCTAACGTGAGGGCCGAGAATGATGTCCACTGATCTACTCATTCTCTGGCTCAATGATTGGATTCAAGTGTGCACCCGTCTATCCTTGGAACTCTCGGAGGGACAAGACCTGACACAAACGGTGTAACACATTGTACGCGCGCCTTTTTCTGAGTGGCAGCTGACGTTTAAATGCAGGGACACTAGCTTCAGTGCCCGGGCTATTCTCCTGTTCAGCAAAACGGGGCGCTTCTTGACACACCAAGTGAAAATTAATTATTGACAAACGCGAATAATTTTTTGAACTCTTTGAGAACTCTTTGAGGATTTTTAATTCTACGTAAACAGCACGGTGTACTCATCCAGGCACGAGGTTTCTTCATCTATACATTTCAAAGTCGTCTAATAGCGTCACTTGTGGAGTAATCTCGACACGTCCGTTTTCGCGCATCGGGCTCTTCACATGCAAAGATATGCTGCGCCATGAATCAGAGCCCTTTTTTCCAAAAAGAAAAAAAGAAAACCTGGTTTGAAGGGCGCCAAAAAGGGCGAATTTCAGGGCAGCAACCAATTAGCGGCTCTTATGGCCAAGATCACAAACATATTGCAATGAGAGGGTGTAATGCCGAAAAGAATTCTTGGTTGACCGTTTCGATGTCCTGTCGCGCAGGGAATACCTTGCAGCTCCCTGATCCAGCCTGATGCTGATTTTGGGGCTCAGATTGCTGACAACTGTTCCGTGCCCTCTGTTTGATATGGCCCCCGAACTCTTTCACTTCTCAGATGAAACCTTCTCACCCACCTACCAGCACCTCCAGGGCTCTGGTGAGACTTCATATTTGTCTGACTTGTGGTTGCCTATCCACTGATCTATAAGAGCGACATTTCACCACCAAAGCTTTGAATCAAACAGAGCCTTATGTCTTCCCATGGTGACCATCCCTTTCCCGTGGAATTTGACTGGGGTTGGGCCGATATGGACACGAACTCTTATCCCACAACGGAATCTAATACGCCGTTGGGATCAAATCCTAGTCCAGTGAGTGCAATGATGGGTTGGAGTGGCAAGCGTCGCTCTCTCTGTGTACCCCCACCGAAGCACAAAGTACCCCATCGCTAATACTACATAAGAACAGCTCAATAACCGGAAGTATTGGGTACCAAGATACCGTGCCGGACCTCGCACCTTGCGAGGCGACAAATCCAGCATTGATGGACTCACAGGACTTTTCGGCATTGCGCCACAGCCGTATGGAGCAGACAAAGCACCGCTGCACGCATCCAGGATGTGAAAAGACTTTTAAACTGGAGAAAGACCGGAAGAGGCATACGAATATACATGATCCTAACGCGCCCCGGTACTACTGTGGTTGTTGTGAGAATTTGGGATACAAGTTCAGGTTCGATACGCGGAAAGACAAAGTGCGGGAACATGTCCGAGGCCAACATGGGAAGCCCAGGTCTGAGGACAACAAAGGTCTCTGTTGTACCAAGCAGGGCTGTCACGCCCTTTTCGTCGCGCCCTCCTGCCTTGATATACATATCAAGCAGCAACACCCAGGTTATACACCGGAAGCGATAAGCCAAACAACAGACGGTGGGTAAACCATTCGGTGACACAAGCAAAATTCTAACGGAATCAATTGCTAGGAATCACTTGTGACTGTAAGCAAAGCGCAGAAGCACTGAGACTGCAAAGAGGTCCTCAGTCCGAGACGATCAAGCATACGGCAGAATCGCTGTTGGAGTCAACAGCGAAAAGGGGAAAGGATGATCACATAGCATGTCAGTCCTTGGAATTGGCTAGTTTCCAAATAAGCCAGATGCCCCCGACGGACTCGTTGACCAGCACGGCATCTGCCCAACTCTCCTGGTCACGGAACAACGATGCCTTTTCCATTCCCAATCCCATGAACGAGGCATGGGCTTATGGCTCCTCCAACATGGCTTCACAACATGATCTCCTTGACTGGAACAGAAGTACCGGTAGCACATACCCCTACTATCTTTCAACCTCAAATTTCGAAAAGGCCGTTGAGAATTATTGTATGTTGCCAAATCTGGATCCTGTAGCTTCTAATGTTTCCTACGCCCCTTTCCCACAGATTCCAGTCCACTCAAGATATTTGGGAGACAGTAAGCCGGCGGACTTTCTAGCAATCCGGAAGACCCAAGGTAGGCGATTCTGCTAGTTCGTACAAGTCATGTAGCTTACTCGAGGTCAGACTTCAAGAATTTGGAAAGCATCTTACGTCCAACAGCAGATAACGATTCACTTGCAGCTGCTAGTCCTATCACCTACAACCCGAAGAAGGAGATGATTACGTTGAGATGCTATTCAAAATCCAGGGTCGAGAAAGCAATGACCCAGTTGGAGCTTCTGGTGGAGAATTTCTCGAAATATCAGGGTAGAGAATATCTAATGACATCGCAACCTTCCACATCTCGAGCATTCACGCCAGATACTTCAACGCCTTGTAGCAAAACAATTCAAGAAAGTCCGAGGATATTTCCGCTTAGACCAAAGGAAGACAATGCACTGATCCAAATCTGGTTCAAGTTCATTCTTCCTGCTCTTCCCCAAATTCTTAGCGAAAGTCTTGGTGGGACCTATGCAGCAAGCCTGGTACTTCGAGGTCGAAATGGTGCCGTAGCGGAGCCATGCATACAGGTCGGATGTCGTTGCCTCCCAAGGTTACCAAACCAAAAAATAATCAAAAATTCGATAAGCGAAGTTTGCAGAAAAAATGGTCACGGACCCATCTCAATGCACTTTACCGAAGGTCGTGTGAGAAAGTTGAATGGAGTGGAAGGAGAGGATGACGATAATAGTAAAGGAATTGCAGATCACCAAAGACTCGAACTCAATTACGGTCGCCCATATTCGAAGCCTGGAATGGGCGCGTAGGTTGGACTCTTGTGCTCAAAGAAAGTTTCCGCTACCTTGGGAGGTTGTGTCCTCATCGATGGCGATAAATTCCTCCTTACGTCGGATCACTTTGTTTCAACATCTCGGGAGCAAGTAGATAGGGACTATAACAGTTCGGACTTTCGGACGCTCACATCACCCTCTCCATGCGATCTCAACAGGATAAAAAACAATCTGAAGCAGACCATGCTAGACCTGAACAACGAAATCAATCTGCTCATGCGGAGTATCTTTGGTGACAGAGACCTTTCGGAGGATTTTTTCAGTGAATCAAACATTAGTAGCCCTGACCTACGTGACATGATCCGGAGAAAAAGCGATATTACGAGTCTTCTCGACCAAGTCAGGAAGGAGCCTTCCGAGTATGCTGTTGGAACAGTCAAAAAGGTCAGCTCCGAGCGGAAAAGCGAGGCTCTCCCGAGATGTCTGGCAGAAAAGGTAGGCCTGCAAACTGGCCAACTCACGATCATGCACCAAATGGATTGGGCTCTGGTTATGACCAACATCAAAACAGCCCAAACGTGCGAAAATCGACACAAGTATCGTTCTGACCAAGACGCGATGCAGGACGATTATATAGACGAGAAAGATCACATCAGCCAGCCTGGAGACGTCTGTCACGAGACTTGCGCGGTTGAACCAGGACTTTCCGTTCACTATGTTGGCCAAAAAAGCAGGCATAGAAGCGGAAAAGTGCATATACCCACACTCGTATCCCACAACCACTCGGTAACACATGAATGGGGAATCTCGGCCGCAGATGGCCATCAGATACCATATTCGGACGTTGCAGGAGATTCCGGACCATGGGTGATTCTTGAGGACGGTAACAGGCTTATGGGCCAGGTACATTCGTACGGCTTTGGTCGAGTGTATTTTACCCCAATTGACGTCGTCTTTGCTGACATCAGAGACGTTTGCGGATCTGACGTTTGTCTTCCACCTTGCCCCTCTGATCTAAGAGAAATAGCATGTCCTACACCGGTCGATCCATTGTGCTCTATCTTGCAGACACCTCTTGTGGAATCATACAAATATCTCAAGCCTGCTCCTGTGGCGTCAGCTACTCCTCTAGAGGAATCGCCCGCTACTACTGGACTTTCAGAGAAAATGCCACGGGAATCTTTAAGTAAAACCAACAGTCCAAGCGATGATGAAAATGCAGACTTTAAGGCATCTCTTGATCCAAGGTGCGATTCGCCACGGTCACTTCCAGTGGATTCTCCACAATATTCGGTAACGACACCAGACAACCCAAAATCACTTTGTTCATCTGGAGATGTCGGCATGATAGATGAGCAACTCGCCACTGAAGAAGTGCCCTCAGAGAATCTCACTACTATGGTAGGAGAATCTGCAATGTCCGAGATTCCGGACCTCTCGCTAGACGAACAAGGCAAGAACAAGCCGCGAGTACCAAACTCTTATGCCTTCCAGCTCAAGAGTCAACCCCCCTCTCAAATCAACTCGAACATTTACAGCCGTACTTGGCCTGTTAGCTATGTTGACAGGGTCACGAGAGCTCGGCTGGGGTCTAGACCTCCTCAACTTCGGAAGTCTCGTGATCATGCCGTATTTTTTTTGGCTCGTTCAGTCCTTGATAGCTTCGCACGGCTTCCTCGTAAGATTGGTAAGTGCCTCTGATAGATGAGACTAGGTCTTAGACAACTAAGACTAACGATGCGCTATAGCTGATGTCACTGACATCGAGACGTCATCGCCTCCTTCCGAACACAAAGTCAGTCACTTTGATGCTCGAAAATTCCGTCAAGCGGGTGTAGCTAGAAAGCTGCAACGTTGCCGCCTGAAATTGCAGCGGGAGAGAACTCATCTGGAGAGAGTCAGTTCGTAAAAACTGAATATCGAGATGGAGGCAATAGAGCTGGGGTAATTGACGGGGCTCACAAAAAGAATGGAAGGGAATATTTTTGGTCCTCTCGTATTCTTTCCCTACACACTCATTTATCTTGGCGAATTCAACTTCTTGCAGCTTAACGAGTAATCAACTTTACGCATCCTATCTTGTTTCTCGGATGCCATCATGTCACACAGTGTCTTGATCGCGCTCTTGCGTCCTTTTTGTGAGACATGACAGCAGATAGAACTGACAATAATCTCAATTGATTTGAGAGCTGAGGCTCGCACTTATGGGATACGGGAATCGCTCTGTCCTCGCGCTGATCACTAACATTGCGTCGCTAAATATATGTTCTCAGACAGTTCTAGTCGCCATAGTGGGACTGAGGGTTAGCCAGTCGCGTGGCATGGCAGTTTCGCCGCATTGCATGACTTTTGTCGCATAACAGGCCTACAGTATTACATAGCATGGCAATATCCCATCGAGGGACGTAACTCGTGTCAGGGACGCGATCACCAGGAGAGTCGTGTCTTGATGGGCTTCCTACCAGTAGTGGGCTCTTTATTCGACTCTATCTCATTCGGCATTCTTTCCCGCCCGCCCGCCCTAACTGCATGGACTGATGCCCCATGTTGAAGCAGAATATCAAAACATCGGGCCCTTCCGCTGTACGCTACTACGAACAGAGGGGTTCGCCCCCATGCATCCTTGTGTTCTATGCATTCGTGGCAGCCATCGGCTTCAAGTAGAAGCTTCACGATAACGCAAGCTTCGAGTTCATCGGCATACTATATGGCAGTATGCAAAGACGTCTCTATCAACTTGAGACCCACAAGCTTTGATGGTAGCACTCGTGCTCTATCCTCAAGCAAAATTCTGACTGCGTCTGAGTGGCCTAGAGACTAAGAGAAGTGAGGAGGTTGAGAATATCGCTTGAAACCTTGAGGCAACCGTCAGCGTGTTCGGTTGTGCGCCTTGTGCCTACTATGCATTCTCTATCACCACCGCTGTGCCCTGTTGAGAGTTGCAAAAATACACAGGACTTAGAAGAACATCAGGCGGTAGAGTGTAGACACATCCTACGGCTGGCAGCTTACGTCGTGGGTTTTTCAGGTCGCCACCGGTCACGAGTCGCGACGGATCGTACGGAAGCAAGGGCAGAAGCGTCCACATGAAATGGTTTGATGGGAGCATTCGACGTTCGGAGCTTACCAAAAAGAGCCCCGATGCTTTCTCTGGAATCCTCTTTCACGGGGCTTGGGATCTGCCAGAAGGGGGATCCCAGGGTATTGTTTTCAGGACTTCTCGCCTCACACGAACTCCAGTGATGTCAGATGGAGGCCGAGGATACCGGTTGTTTTAAGGGAAGCGCACTAAGATACCGCTCCACCATAGATCTTGACTGGAGACAATTTGAGAAAGACGATGACAACAATGGCTAGGCTGATCTGGACCGCAGCGTGGATCGGAGGCTGCCAGCAGTCGATCGCCAAGGCTGTATATTTGGTCAAAGATTAAGTTCCAGGGCGTGATTCAGTAACCTGGCCCTGGGGCCTTCTGCCGTGACTTCGGCGGACTTTTAGCGTGCGGAGAGATTGATTCCTGTTTTGGCTCGGGCGATCCTAAAGCACGCCGTTCCCCACAGCTACAAAATCCCACCCGGGTATCGCACCTGGGGGGTACGCTTTCCGGAGGGTGCGATTTATCGGCTCGTGAAGTGATAGCCGTGGGATTGGGCCGGTTGAGCGGTGGTGTGCTTTGATGCTTTTCTGATTGCTGGGCACGCTCGGAAGGTTTGCGCTCGGTGAAGCTGGAGCAGGGGAAGAGGAAACGGGATGTCTGAGTCGTTCACAAGAGAGTGGAAGGGGAGATTATACGCCCGTCAGACTCAAAGCTTCTTTTCATACCATATTTCCGCCTCCGTTGCCTGTTCTGCCCTGTTGCGTTGGCCTCTTCCAACTAGTTTCGTGTCAACGACTGGGTGGCGCCGGGCATCAACTCTGTCAAGGGTGTGTCTGTGGCTAAGATATGGAGCGAGAGAAATAGGGCGGTCGGTGGCTTATTTCTCGACGTCAAGCATCAGGACACTTTTTGATGACCGGGAAGGAATACCTTGCGTACGGACAAAGAGCATCAATGTCAAGAAGACGGCAATGTACCCACAAGCGAGGTTGGGCTGAAAGGTTGACTGGAAATGCAGGTCCCCGATTTGCTGGGTGGAGGTCGCTGTACGGGGCAAATTACCGGTTCATACCCCGAAAGGTTGAATCCTTACAAATTCATACCCCAAATTACATTTTCATACCCCTTCACCAAAATAAAGAGTATGAATCGGTAAAATTGATTCTGGTGGGGTATGAAAATGTAAAACTTGTTTAATACGCAAGACTGGCAGTCAAATCAGGTCATTGTATGAATTTTTCCGGGAACACGGGAGGGGGGGGGGGGGGGTNAAAAAAAAAAAAAAAAAAACTTTTATTAAGCCCCCCGAAGAATCCCCCGAAGAATCTCCCCGAAGAAAATCTTTCAACGAGTTCTTTAAGGATAGTGCCCCTAGAAAGTACATCTTTTACAACTTCATACCCCAGCAGATTCTAGTTTTACCGATTCATACCCCTAAGGATTATGAAAATGTAATTTGGGGTATGATTTTGTAAGGATGCAACCTTCCGGGGTATGAATGAGGAATTTGCCCTCGCTGTACGGAAACGCGCCTAGATGATGGAGACAATGTGAACGCTCTGTTCGGGCCAAGACACAAGTCTCCGTCCTCGCTGTACTATATGGTCCGGGTGTAAAGACAAGGAGAGGCTCTGCTTGCTTCTCTCTCCCTAGTTGCTGCCTCTCCAGCTCCTGCCTCTCTTGCTCCTCCTCGTGGACTGCTACAGCGGTCATTGGTTTAGTGGGGAGAGGAACGTTTGTTGGAGGCTCTTACCGCCCCGAAACGTCGGCCAACGGGCCTAAGAAATCCGGATTGCTAGAACAGATCCGAGAAGCGGAGTCTAGCTTTTGGCCCCGTGCTAGACGCCTGCAAACCCTTGTACCTCAAGACATCATTCATCTGGACCAAATGTGAACTTCCAATGAATGTCGAAAACAATTTAACCTGATCACTGAGCAGTGGAAGTATTCGATAAGAATTTTGCTTTCTCCTAATCGTATAGCATCTTTTGATACAGGATTACATGCGTAAAAGGATATTGAGGTATTTTCATGTCAGCCTGCTGATGCACGCACGTTTCTTTGCCGGTTTCTCACATGCTTGCAGCCGGCCAATAGGAGGCCATCTTGTCCGCACTAGCGCGAATGACTAAGCAAGTCTTGGCAATATGCCTCCATATCCGTAGCTTGCAAACACTCCATGAGATAGACATAATCATACACACACATGCTTCATGTACTGCCCATTCACCGTCTGACATTTCATCTTTGTATCTCTTGCGTAGCATTGGAGTCTTCAATGAGGTAACAATGAGCTCTCTATCCAATGAATAATCTTGCAGATGTAGACCGCCTTTTTGATTCCTAGATACCTACTCCATGCTTGATGTTACCTCTCTATATCGATCCAAAATTGCCTCATACATATGCACGCTCTATCCGTCTCTCGCGCATCAATAACCATCACCCAAATTATATGAATTTGTTTCTTAGCAGGGTTCATCACAGTCGTTGTGTGCTGACGTGATGCGGTAATTGTTTTCGTGAGATAAATCGGATTCACTTGTTAACGGATGGAGTGCGTCGGCCGTCTTATGCTTGGATCTTGTTTTCTCAGTGGTGGAGAGGAACTTAGGAAGTAATCTCTCTCTCGGAAAGATCTGCCGAAGCAACCGGCAATAACATAGAGACCGAAGGTACATTCAGAGAGCACAAAGGTACTTCGACTCTAGAACCGAGCATCTTCTACAACCTCTAAAAATTACTCTAGGACATTTAGAGTCAAGACTCGTACGTTGTATTATTGGGTAATTTACTTCATTTGTCTTGACACGGGCTGTAGGAGTGTAGAAAGAATACACGAATGCCGCCTTTGCTGTTCTTTTTCCGTCACTCACCCGTCGTCCCAGAAGTCCCTATGTGGATCACGATCTAGACTTGTCGGGAGACGGCCTTACGCGGAAATGTAACGCAACCTTCGAATGCAATGTAAGCAATGCAGGCTTGCGGTTTCCACCTGGATGGGACCGTCCGCATCAGGACATGGTCGCAATCTAGTTCCGTTAAGTCTCTCGTATTTACGACTGATCCCTATATGGTAGTATGATGACCGGGGAATAAAAAGACTAGCTCGGTACGTGGCAGTCGAGGGGTCCTATCGTTGCCTTTGCAGTGGGATCAGCGCCTTAACGCTGGCTCGATCCGACCATCACCATGCCGAGGGCCGCGTTGGCTGGGAGGATAGTCCTGTGCCCTAGTACCTGCTTTGGTCACGATCTTTCTACTCCCGTTTCCTCTCTTTATGTTCAGACTTTGACCGCTTGCACGCATTGAGAGTCGTCGAGGAAACTACAGCAAATCTATCCTACATCTCGTGGAGAACTTGTAGTTGCAGGATATGCGACAATGGCAGATCAGGCCGCAGCAAATACACTTTCGGGTCCTTATGGAGGCAAAGGACCTCTAATGCTCTCTGTAGCCTGGAGCGAAGCTTCGATTGCCTTGATACTTATATTGATGCGGACCTACACCAATATGTTTCTCGTCAAGTCCTTCAAATGGGATTACTTCTGGGCAATGTTCACGCTGGTAGGTAGCCTTCCCAGGTCAAGATCCTCGAGTGAAAGTTCAAGAATACAGATCCTCGGTATGGTCGCTCAGGCTTTTATAACAGTCTCTATCGCTCTTGGACTTGGCAATCATATCTATCTTCTGGAGCATCAGCAAGTAGTGAATTCCCAGGAATGGTCCTGGATAGGTCAATCCTTGATGATTCAATCGATCGGATGTGGAAAGTATGCCGTTATTGCCTTTATTCTACGAATCCAAGATCGAACGAAGAGCAAAAAGAGATTATATGTGACTCACTTTCTTTACTTTATTGGCTTCTCCAATTTGGTTATCAGCATTGCCGAGGTAATAATGATCATGACCTCATGTTCACCTACAGCCAAGTTCTGGAATTCGGCGCTTCCAGGAAACTGTAAAAATATCGACCGTACTGACCACGTGGGATACTTCCAAGGCTGTATGACGCAAAAGATTTCTGAGATTGAGTTTGCCGTGCTGACAGGATTGATAGCTTGGGCTGCCGCCAGCGATGTTGTTTTGGCTATTGTTCCCGTGTATGTATTTTGGGATCTTAGGATTTCAGTGAAATTGAAGGTTGGGTTATGTCTTCTGATGGCTGGAGGCATTCTGTGAGTTTTGTCTTCTTTTTTTCAGTGGTCTCTAAGAATTTAATGGATACATTTTACAGTGCTGCCGTCGCAGGCGTCCTCAAGACTATTCACGTCAAAACAATCACTATTGAAACTGACGTTACATGTGATCCTTATTAGCTTCTCTTCGATTTCATCAACTTTACTAACCTAAAGTTCTAGATGTCATTTACTCTCTGATAATTTGGGTCTGTACCGAAAACTGGCTTATTCTTATCCTTGGTAGCCTGCCGCCACTACAACCTTTTTTTCGACAGATCTTTCAGGGTATCTCTACACAGAGCTTGCGGTATCGAAACAGGAATCACGGCTACAAACGGCAGAATGACCTCAAGGATATCCCTATGCATCCACTCGCGGGCAAGCGAACTCCTAAAGATACAGATAGCGAGAGAGAAATACTTCCTGTAGGGGCGGCGATCTTGCGGACGACGCATGTGCAGGTTATCAGCAACTCTACAACATAAGAGTTCTGGAGAGGACAGCAAAGAAAGCTTCCCCACGGGAGAGAGAGGGATAGGATTCTGAGCGCCTATTTGCCATGGATGTCTTCAACTTAATATCGATTCAGAGATGCGACATGTGCCTTAGAGTACATGTGAGCTCATACTATTCAAAGACGTAAAATCCCAAGAGGTGTACTCGACACTAACACGACGGATGCTAGGACTAACGTGGTCGTGATCCATGTGCATCACGCTACGAGCAGTATTATATCCTTAAAACCCGGACGGGCTACCAAAAGAGCACCTCCTGTCAGCGTTTGCTTATTTGCCTAGTACCTTCCATCCCATGCAGATTTCGCCTTGTGCGTTCCATGCGTTCCATGCATTCCATGCATATTTCATCATTATTTCATTCATGTAGCTAGCCACTCCTTGTCCCCATCAGCCATACTTATGGCTGATGGACCCATAGCTAGACTCACCATGCACTTTCTATCACCACTGCTGTGCCCCGCTGAGGCCTTCTGGTTTTATTCACCTCAAGTGGGCTCACCAGATGGTCTTTCTGAAGTGGTGTGTATGGCCATCCAGCCAGCAGTACGGCCGCCAACAAGACAGACTCTGATGATTCGATAGGCGTTCGTAGGTTCCTATGTGACAGCTAGCGCATATCGAGCTGAGGGAGTGATATGGGAATCCCCCAATTTCTGAGTATTCATAGGTGTTTCGTGCTTGCGTGTCGTGTCCCGACCCCCGACAGGACAACATTTATGTACCTGATGTACAACATAAGTCTTCCCCCCAATTGACTGACAGTTGAAACGTGGTAGAGAGATGCTCAAGTCGCGGGGATGCCGGAGACAGAACCAGAATGATGCTAGCAGCACTGATTCGGTACACATGGCAGGATCTGAATGGCCCATTTCCTTCCCTGCGCTCAAATGTACCTGGGGGTACCGTATTCATTCATCAGCTCAGGCTTGCCGCGCTCATGAGTAAGCACAAACCTGAGCCACATTTATAGTACCCTCTTCCTCTTCATTTAGATGGATATGGTGATTAAGTCAAAAGGAAGACAAATGTTTGTATCTTTCACGCCACAAGAGTGTCCAGAAGTCACCGGGGATCAAATTCATGCAGAGACTATTTCGACGAAGGGAAAGCGTTATCTAAGAGTAAGCTAGCAATGACGGGGACAGTGGATTTAACTGATAGTACATATAGCGAAAATTATTCGAATGCGTCTGAAAATAGCAGGTACTGATGTGGGGTAGATGAGATGTGTTGGACTGCCGAAGAAATAAGCGGATACCATGATACGGGAAACCCTTGGATTCCAGGCGCGTCTTTGCAGATCTGTAGTACAGCTTATGCGGCCGATGCAGTAGGCCGCACATACGTGAAGGGTGTAACCCTCGTGTTCCAACACGGAAAGCTGGCCCTAGAACCCACTTCCTCCTTTTATATCGAAATTTTGAACTTCCCAGTCGGCAAAAGTTGCCAGTAGGGGTAAGATGGAAGAAGCGTCTGTATTACCGTGTTTTGAAACTTTCCCGTGAATTCGTCATAACAAAGATTTCGTACATGAGCAAATATTTGGCCCAGCTAGACATCGCAGACTTGTTGCGACTTCTTGATTGTTGGTTCAATCAGATTTCAAGAAAAACCCTCTTCAAGCCGTGGAGCTCGTGACATTCTGCCTTCGCAATCTCTGTCATTCTTGGAATTTCTTGATCAGCTATCTTGTCTTAAACTACCTTCGCAGCCAACAGACATGCTGTCAGTAGTGAAAAGAAATCTATCATTTTCTCAAGCGCTTGAGAATGTCAATAAAGCAGCCTAGGATGACACTCATGGAACTGGCTGTGCCCACCTCAATTTACTGGAATCAATCCAGAAGTTAGCACTTGCAGCAGAAAAGCCCTCAGAAACTTTGATGAGACTTCGATTTGAGGTACGGCACTTCGAATTGTTCTTTTATTTTAACACAAGTCAGTAAGCTGCTGGTATAGACATATATGCTGATTCAAAAGATATCCTCTAGCCGCTGCGAAATGCAGCCGTGAGAATGGCCCTAGAGGCTGGTCTGCTGCAAGCCATTGGTGCAAGCAACGGCAAATCAATCACCGCGGAAGCTCTGTCAAAGACGTCAGGATTCGACAAGCTACTCATAAGTACGACCTTGCCTGAGAGGGAAATTGCTTTGTTGCTGACACATTGAAAATGCACAGTCCGAATTATGCGGCTTGTTACGGGCCACAGTATATGCGTGAAACGGGAGTTCACCAATTCCCCACGAGGCCAGAAGATAAGAGCCTTTTCTTTTATGGGCACAATATACAATACTGGGACCTTCACGATAGATATCCAGAACACAGAAGAGATTTTGATGAGTACATGTCAGACCGGCGGAAGGGGCATAGCCTATGGTACGAGATGTTCCCAATGGCCAGCATCCTTGCTCCCAATGCAAAGCGTGATCGGGAAGCTGTTCTCCTTGTCGAAGTTGGTGGGAACAAGGGTCATGAGATAGCAAACTTCCATGAAGCTCATCCTAACATACCCGGTCGCCTCATACTCCAAGATCTTTAACCTATGATTGAAAGAGTCAGAGAAAACCCTCTGAAGGATATCGAGCTTATGCCATACGACTTTTTCACTCCGCAGCCGATCAAAGGTAAGTGAATTTCCGACCTCGCCTCGACTGGTAGTGCTAAAACAACTAAATGGTACTATAGGCGCTCGCGCGTACTATTTTCGTAGTATCTGCCATGACTGGTCTGATGAGCAATGCCAGACAATCCTAACCAACACAGCAAAATCGATGGAGAAGGGTCACTCGAGGATACTGATCGATGAGTTCGTACTCTCCAACACAGGCGCCTCAATTCGCGGGTCTGCGATGGACTTTCTGATGATGATGTATACCTCTGGGATGGAACGAACGGTCCGCCAATGGGAGACACTACTAGAGTCGTCTGGTCTGGAGATCATCAAATTTTAAGGGGTGGACTCAGGCTATGAGCAAGTCATCGAACGCCAACTTCGAGCATGAACATAGATAAGAGCTTGGGGTTTGCAATTTGTGACTGTCCAACTTGCCCAGATATACTATATAATGATTTTCATGCATGACGAAGCAAATGTAGAGCTATGGGTGATTGCTCGCTCTGTGCAATTTTGGCCCCCTGTAGCACGATCCTTTCTTCTCTTGCGGGTTTGTCAACATTTGCACTACCCTTGTCATCGGGGGCGTTTTCATCGGGAGACAACCTTTATCAGGGTCGTTCTAGATTTTTGTCCCGGACCCTGAATCGGTGCCTCGTTTGGAAAGTACTGTTACTAGTCGTAAAGTACGGCGTTTATTACAGATGTCTCTCTAGAGCACGCTAGAAATCGCTGACTGTGTGCTGCATATCGAGACGCTAAAATGCAGCAGGCCGTCCCAGCCGGAACGCGGGATTAACTATTGGCACAGCTGGCACGAGCCAGCTGTGTAAAGTGAAAAAAAAAAATCTATTCTTCATCTCATCTGCTTGCTGCATCTATCGTTGCCTTGACTTCTTTCAGTCTTGTACATAATTCATCATGCCACCTTCTGACGAGTCAACAAATAGCGCATCCGAGAAAAGTACCATCCACACCAAAAATGCCGAGAAGAGGCGACCTGACCCCATGGACACAGCGGGCGACCTTGACGCCCACATTCTCGATGTCAATGAACTCAGAGTCGAGGGACAGGGCTTGCAGACCGCCCACGATGGCAAGACTGTCCTAATCCCACAACCTTCCAGTGATTCTCATGACCCTCTGAACTGGAGTCATCTAAAGAAGCATGTCATTCTTTTGGTCATAACCGTGGCTGCTTTCCTGCCAGACTTTGGATCGAGCATGGGTATTGTTGCTTTGCTCCCACAGGCTGTGTACGTCGCGCTGGAGAAGAGCGAGGAAGCTTGCTCATGAATCATAGCCAATGGGGGAAGTCTCAAAATACTATTCAACATAACTTGGTGGGGAACCTCTTCTGCCTGGGAGCTGGCGGACTGTTCACCGTGCTTCTATCCGCTTACTTCGGTCGACTGCCTGTACTTGTCTTCTTCATGTCTATGGCCCTAGGCACTTCCGCTTGGTGCGCAGCCGCAACCAGCTTTGATTCGTACCTGGCAGCGCGCATTCTGAACGGATTCTTTTCTAGCGCTACACAAGCCGTGAGCATCCTTCAGAAAAGGTAGTGGAGAACTCACGCGCTGACTAGAGTAGTTCCTACGATATAGGGCGGCTTGATGTTCGTCCAAGACATATTTTTCGTCCACGAACACCCGTACGTCACACCATCAATGCCAGTTGTGATAGTGTTGTGGCGGAGTTGCTGATCTCTTGCTAGACGCAAAATCAACATCTGGTCCGGTGGCATAATTGCGTCGCCCTATCTCGGTCCTCTGATCACAGCATTCATAAT
The DNA here is from genome assembly GCA_003184365.1 of Evernia prunastri. Classification (NCBI taxonomy): domain Eukaryota; kingdom Fungi; phylum Ascomycota; class Lecanoromycetes; order Lecanorales; family Parmeliaceae; genus Evernia; species Evernia prunastri. Next base: position 291,212 of record NKYR01000012.1, read on the forward strand.
CAACAAAGAATCATGGCCCAATGCCTTTTGGGTAAACACCGGTTTCTCGGCTCTATGCTGGCTTCTTGTTGTCGGTCTGATGGACGAGACAATTTACAATCGAAATATAGCAAGAGATCAGCAGCCCGTGCCGAAATCGCGGCTGTTGAGACTCATCGGCGTTGAGCAGTGGCGAAGTCGCAAATCCAGACAGACTTTCATTCAAGCACTCATGCGTCCTGTTATTGCCATCTCGAAGCTTCCCGTACTCCTGTGTACCGTCTATTACTTCCTCAATTTCGCATGGATCATTGGCGTCAACGCAACTATCTCCATTTGGCTGACTAGCATCTACAAATTCACACCGTATAACCTCGGTATGTCCACTCCCATTGCCTCCACTCTTCTACGAATGATAAGGGGAGCCTAAGTCCGACTCCAGGCTTCTTCTACTTCGCTCCCGTCATTGGCGCCATCATTGGCGCAGTCCTAGGCCATTGGCTTCATGACCTTGTGGGCAGCTATTACATGCGCCGGCACTCCAGCCACATCGAGCCAGAGGCCCGCTTGATCATCATCTGGCTCGCGTCGCCCATCATGGCCGTGTCGATCCTCGTCCTTGGCTTCGCCCTCCGGAACACCTACCACTACATGGTGCTCGCCGTTTTCGCCGCCGGACAGGTCACCGGCATCATGATCGCGACCGTGGCGCTGAACGCATACCTTCTGGACGCCTACCCCGAAGGCAGCGGAGAGGTCGGCGCGTGGATCACCATTGGACGGACCATGGGCGGCTTCATGGCTACGTACATTGAGATCGATTGGGTGGTCCGGTCCGGTCCGCTCGATACGTTTGCCGTGCAGACTGCTATCACCGCTGCCGCCGGTTTTATCGTTTTGGCTCTCGGCCTGTTCGGAAAACGTCTGCGGAAGGCGCAGGGCAGGATGAACTTCGCCATGGAGAGTGGCTACTAGACGGTGCGAGCTGTCTCTTTGGCAGTAGTGGGCTCTGCATTTGCTTGATGCTTTGGAAAGGGGGTGCATAGTAGCCTTTTGCGCACATTTTTGGATTCACCTACGTTCGTCGCTTTTTATCTTCAATCAGTTTGTCCGCGGAAGGTAAGAAAGACCGTACTTAACGCCAATAGTGCACTATGTTTTAAACATCAAGTATAGAAATGACAGCGCCTCTATCTTCAACTGTCACTCATCGAGCCGGAGTGACGAATTCATCTGCACATTTGAAGAATCTGTAGTTCGTCATACCTCAAAGTACATTATCAACCTCTTTGCCCCTTCATTCTTTCACAAAAGCCGCTATCAACACCTTTCGAGACATCTCAGTCTCGAAGTGGTTCGCAATATATCATCCAGACGCCCGCTCGGACTACTATAATTACCAGTGAAATTGGTCTGTACTCATAGTATATAGATTGGGCCAGACTAGTCGCAACAGTGGGACTGAGGGCTAGCCAGTCGTGTGGCATGGTGTGTTCGCATTCACTTATTTCGCTTAGCTTGGGTTTTCGCGCTGTATGGTCGTTTCGTATAAGAGGCCTACAGGCCTGCAATTCGCATTACATGGCAAAACTGCATAGGGGGACGTGACTCATATCAGGGACGCGATGATCGAGAAGTTCGTGTCTTGGTGGAGCTCTACTTATATGGGCTTGCTACCAGTGTTTGGTTCTTCATTCGGACCAGGCTTCAGGGCCCTTGCACCTGTCGAGTTGGGTCCTTTCAAACCTCCTTCTCAGATATGTTTCGCGTAGTTTGCTTCTAACGCGATTCAAGTACGGTGGACGCGTGAGTGGCTACATCAGTCACTTTTAGGGTAGGGATCGCACGGATTGGTGCCATTATCGGTTTTTGGATACCGATATGTCAAGCCAAGTAAGCGCATATTAGACACAGTCTGCCCCTCACACCATATCAGCCTGCCTAACTGCCGTGAACAGTGGCCATTTGTGCTGATTCCCCCCGTATATTTCCTCACCAGCCGCCCGTCCCTGACGGCTATCGCTCTCCACATGGTCATTCTCTGTAGCGAATCCCCCCGGACCTCCCGGAACGAATGTCTGGGCAAATTCGCCGTCATCTAATTCATATCCACCGTCGCCTCCAACTCTGCCTCGCGTCAAGCGCTCCTTTGAGATCTGATCTCCGCTGTGTTGTTTGGGATCTCCTCGCCTATATCCTGACGACAATTTCGTGGAGCCTTTTGAGTTGGAATGACTAATGGGTCTGAATGGGGAGTGGAGGCGCGATTTGAGTGTTTTGAAAGAGGATATATGCTCCTGTAACATTTTGGAGAAGGAGGGCGCGCACGTACAGATAACGCCGATCATCATCTCCACAAGCCTGTAGATATGGTAGCAACTTGGAACAGCATGGGAAAGTGCCAACTCACGATGTTGTTAGGTTTGGCACAAGTACTGTCAGGGGATCGTTTGTACTCTGCAGTTTAATTCGATAGTTGAGTGTGAGCGTAGCAGCCACGCAAGCACTGACCGTCGATTAATAAGTGCGACTCTGATACTTTTCAGCCAGACTCACAAGCCGCCAGTCAAAAACATCAAGCTGATACTAAGCTTCTGCCGAGCCGAGAGCTGAAGTTGACAGACGCCGTAGATAGGTACCGTGATTAGAACGAGATCGAGGACCAGGCCGATAGCGGCAAATGGTATAGAAAGACGAACTCCACCCTTGGCGATAGGGTTCAGAGAATGTGTAACATAGGTCTCTCCCCGACGCGGCGTTGAAAGGTATATGTTCAACACCAAGATGAGAAGGTAAAAGATAGCACAGATCGTCGCGCAAATCCAAATAGTCATTCTCATTTTAGAGACGGGATTGAAGACTTGAAAATAAAGGATGAAGAAAGAGAGTTTGATGAACCCTAGAGCCAGTGGATTTACCAGTTCTTGCACGTAAGAGAGCTTGCCGTCGGTCAGCATCGCGTGTAATGGAGGTACGAGGACAACACTGACCACGTAGAAGTCGCTGGCTGCAACCTGTCCTAAAGTTACGTCCCACGAGTGATACCCAATGTATCCATCCGACACATCTAGATACACATTAGAGACAGACTTCGATCGGCCGCAGGTTCAATATGCTTACCTCTTACACAGACAGAATAATATATCACGGTGAGAAGCTACCAAAGGTCTATCGTCAGCGAGAAACGATGGTGACTTCAAGGCCAATCGAACAAATCCGATGAGACACGTCACTGTGGCGACTTTAGCTCGCTGTTGACTTGTTTTGAGAGCATGAGGCGACACACCGTCATCCCAAGTAGCTTTTCGAATTATCCACAGCTTTGTATAGACCCGGATGGATACGAAAATGATCAGTATACCCAGGAGTACTGAGCATGTAATGGTGAGATCGCGCCCTCGAGTCTGCCCATGTGAATCATGCGGTACCGCGCCAGGCGGAGGTGGGCGGAAAGGCTGGTCAAGGATATCGGATGATATCATTTTAAGGAAAGATTCAGAGTGCCTGCAGTAGACTCGTAGGGTTCAACTCAAGGATAGTATGCTCCGACCGCCTAGAGGAGCTAAGCTTCGCTAAAGCTTAGTAGTAGACGCGAGAGGAGACAGTAGGAATATGTTAGCCACTTGAGCAGCGTTGCAGTCAGCAGGACACGAAGAGCGCTGGAAGCTAATGCAACTGATGCCCAGTTTGCATCCATGCAATAATTCGGACTGTTTCGCGACAACTGCATTAGATAGTCTTTCAGCTGCCGGGTAGGCGCAGTAGTCATCAGCCCCCCCCAAGACACATTTGACAGCCCCGCGGACGCCCCTTCAAATGATGATCCCACATGCAGGGTTGTGGGGTAATCAAATACACACCGGCTCGATGCGTTGTAATCGACATGGTATCTGCTGCGTAGAGAATTATGAAATGCCAGCTCCATGATTGCACACACTTGGATTGAAAAAGACTAACATGGTCGCAGAACACCGAAGCCAGAGTTACAGATTGCGGTCCGCCTTCGGGCTCTCCTTACGGATCAGCTGTGAAGCCGTCTTGGTTTGAGGACTAGCGAGCTCAAGAGACGTGAAATGATCATGCGAGCTACATCGAAGACTACAGCCTTGCGGTCGAGCGGGCCTTATTCCGACCCGCTTCCTGGAGTAGATTATACCGCACTGGTTCGGAGGTCGCTTCCAACCTTTGTAGAAGCAGACGATGTCACAATCTATGAAGATCAGCATGCAGATCAAGGTGTTTTTTTTTCGTCGAACCAGAACAAAGTTGTTGATGGGTTGCTACCAGTCAGGATGCTGGTATCCGAGCTTCCTCGGCTGCTTGAAAATTGGGCGATGTGAGGGATTATTTGTAGCCAACCGAGCCTTTCAAGAAGAAATTCATGCACTCAGCCTTTCATAAGAATGTTTTGTTGTCACATCGCCTGCCTTGCAACCAAATACTGGCTGCAAATCATGTAATGCAAGAGAGGCTATTTTAAGATATGGAGCGGGGTAAGGTAGGATTACTGCGGCTTGCTGTGAAAATCCGTCTTGCTTACATGATTTACCTGTCGTTTGAACTGTGATCTGATGGAGATTCTATGGACTCTGGTAGCCTCTTGTATCCGCCAAATCTCCGCTTGATATCGTAAATTAGCTTTGCAATGCCTTGCGTTGGGAATTTGCAAGTTTTGCCTCAAGTTTCCAATCACAAGTGCTTTGCTTACCTCCGTTCCATGTACGATGTAACCAGCTTGAGTGATGAGGGATTTTCACAGCCACTCAGGCATCCGCAGAAAAGTATTTGCTTGATTGGTTCACTAAAGGACTAACTGTAGGGTAGTATGACCTAATCAATTAACCAGTATTGGGGGCGCATAGACTGGACCTAAGGATCTCTTTTGGGGCTGACAAGGGCATAGGCTCAGGAATGAGGTCCTCGTTAGATACAAACCAAAGCAGCTCTAAGCGCATTGTCCAGGTAATCATTCAGGCGGGAGATTATCCGACAGCTAGACCCTCGTTCTTGGCATGGGCAGGATTTTTGGTGTCGAGCTCCGTAAGGATGTGATTATCCCGAGACGATTTTGGGGTCTTCGCGGGGATGCGATTGTATAATGTCATGTTACGCCAGGACTCCAACCAAGGCCTATACTCTTTCCCCCACTTTTCATTTCTACTATACACCTCGTAGTCTAGGAAGTTCTTGACAGACTGTGAGAAGGATGAAATGGCTTTTGGAAAGACGTTGGAGATTTCAATTCAAGTGTCTAAGCGTATGTGAAAAGCTGTTCAGTGACAACGCTTCTTTCGACTGGAATCGTGCACGAAGCTGTCTTATTCCGCCAGTGCAAAGATGGATGCACAAAAGTTTTCCGGGTGACAGAGTCTCCAGGCGGGATGTTGAAGGCATGCAGGGTGAACAGTTCTAACTTCTTGATGCGTCGCGAGTCTTTCTCCTTTCCGTGTGCCGAGTATGGAGATGAAGATAGCATTTCTCAAGGCCACAATATTTTGATCATGGCTGCGTGTGGGGATGAGTTAGGTTCAACATATATTCTGTTATGTATGTCAGATCCAGATTAGGTGAGTTGTGCCGACAAATCTCATGTGCGATTGCATAAGACGAAGAAGACTTGACATATGCTTGGATGCCTCGTCGTGCTTCCGAGCCCGACCGAAAATGCTGAGTCGTCAATACTCGGCTCAAAGTCATGTATATGCATGTTAGCTCAAGGTTGGGTGGGCACCCCCGCAAAAACCGATGCCCCACTCGAATCTTGCCTCATGCGAGGTTCTTGATATGGTCTGCGGGGTAAGTACCACGCATTCAAATTTACGTATCGAAGTTAATTGACTGGATTGACCGGGTGTGGGGAAAAAGGATCTACAATGTTCCTCCGCTTCTTTTGCGTTTTCAAAAACTCGGCGATGCATATGCGGTCCACTTCGTTTGCAGTAATGTCGCGCCATATGTGAGAAATTTCTCATCTGTACAACATATGTTCGTTATGCACGTCATTCCAAATATTTTGTTATTCTTACGTTTTCTTATTGTCTGCCAGGCATCAAAAATTGCATCCTGCATCCGCCGTCCACTGAGCTTGGAGGAATGTTGCCCACGGATGTGCCTGATGGTTGCAGAACAAAGTTGTGTCGAATGGAATGCTTGGAAAAAGACGTGATTGCTGTATCATGCACGCCACTGAAAGAGCTGTTGCACTCATGTACATTCTCATGAGGAGATCAAGCGCGTGGAGGTTGAGCTCTTCTAGTTACGTCTGTGAGGTAGATGGAACGTGCAAGAAATCAGCTCAAGAACATAAAGAGGCAACAGAGCGCAGGACATTTGATTAATTCAAAGTTCAAAGCTGTTTCAACCCAAAAACTATACCTGTCTGTGTTGTAAAGCTGCTCAAGTCTTGCCGGTTCCTTCGGTCTCAAATATGGCCAGTCAATCCTTGGCCCATCCCCCACTTGACAATGGAAAAACCGAAAGCGATACACTCAGAGTCGAGGAAGTCGATACGCACGACGTCGCCGATGCAACAGAAAAAACCGTTGCAGCGGGCGCACCACGAGACCCAGTTCGCGATTTCATCGACTATCAGGAATACCGGGCCAACAATGTAATTGTTCGTCGGGTGAGGGACAATCTTTACCAAACCAGCTCCGAGAACCTAGTAAAGCGTCAGGATCTCAAGTATCAAGGGTTCGATTGGAATCTGGTGTTCTCATGGATCAACGAAACCGACTCGGACAACACGTACGAAGAAACGGTGGAGGAAGGGCTCACTATTCGAGAGGGCGAGGAGACCGAGCGCAACTTCAACATTAGCGCAGCCTTCAAAGGGCTAGGGGTCAGTGCTGGCGGTTATTAGATGAACTTCTCCGAGCGCGAGACATCAAGCGTTAGAACGATTACCAAAACGATCACCGTCCCTGCTCATCAAACGCTATATTTCTATCAAAAGCGCTACAATTTCCTGACCGAGGTCTGGTTTTGGCAGTACGTTCCAGGTTGGGACAACTACAACCATTTCACGGTCGGGGCAGATCGAACCTATCAACGTGTTCAAAGGACCGCAGTGACGTCCATCTTCAGCCAGGAGTTTGCGACTATCTACAGGCGTCTGAGCAATTCCACAACCATCAGCGCTGAAGCAGCACCGTCCCTGACAGGTGAACCCACCTCAACAAGACAGTTCATGAACATCACTTCGATGGCGAAGCGCAAGCTATCAGAGTTTGGCATCACGGGGTAGGATATCACTTGTGGTTGTTCTTTCGGGAATCGAGATGATGATGTTCCATGATCTCTACTACAGAGAAGTCCTTTTGCGCAGGCTTGTTGCGCATCCCTTCCTTATGATCTCCCATCTCTAGTGACGCTAGGAGGATTGGAGAGACTGCACTCGTTCATTTTATCTGGCAAGCTATCACGAAACTATGCTTTTCTTTCCGACCTTCATTTCATATCAACGATAGCAGCTAGTGAATACGAATTTTATCTTCTCCCGCCATTCTTGAGTGCTCTCTTTGGGGAGCTTCTTTTGCCAGAGAGTCCTGTGAAAGGCTGACGTTCGCTGGCGCTCAATTGGCGAACTTGGGGTTCAATGCTCTATTGGGTTACTAATTAATAGCGGGGGCATGCTAGTTCGACATATACTCGCCAAGGCCGTGAGGTCTAGTGCGGGCATATAGTCCGGCGTGGGTCGGCAGATCCAAGGTATATGAGAGCGGACTGATGCGAAATCATATGCTAACGACTGCTGTAGACGTACGCTTAGCGGGAAGTCCTGCGGGCGCAGATTCTTCCCTCAGAATATACTACTCATACTCTACAATATCCTGCACGCACACTCTCACATTCTATAAGCTTTCCCCTGCTCCGTTGAGGGTCACTATACGATCCAGCTCAGCTTAATCAAATGGTCTCCGAGATAGACCTCGAAAGTCCGCAAGAATTGCAGCAGATCAGGCAGTGGAACAGCTCGATACCGTGTCTTGTCGAGAGCTGTATACACTCTGAAGTCACCAAGATGGTAAAAAAATGACTGGATGCGCCCGCCGTATGCGCGTGGGACGGTAATTTGACCTACAGCGAGTTGAACGCCAAAGCTGCAACTTTGGCTCATTATCTTATCGAACTTGGCATATGTCCAGAGTCAACGGTGTCATTCTACCTTGACAAATCTCAGTGGGCAGTGATCGTCATGTTAGCCGTTCTACAGACCGGTGGAGCAGTGGTGCCCCTTGGCACCTCATACCCAATCAAGCGGGCGGAAGGTATCATAAGCAATGTCGCTTCAAAAGTCATTCTAGTTGATGAGATACAGGCCGATCGTCTAGGTGAATTAGCCAACCTGCCGCCGTATCCTCGGCTGATCCAGGTCAACTCGTGTTCTTGAGCACACTGCCGAGCGGAAAAGGAGCCCTCATTACGACAGTGGCACCCAAGATTTTAGCTTGGGTGGTCCATGGTTCAGGGAGCACAGGTGTGCCGAAGGGCGTAATGCTCGAGCATTCAGCATTATGTACCAATCTCGATCATATAGGTGCTAGATATGGTTTGGGAACCTACACAAGAACAATTCAATTTGCTGCGCATACATTTGATGCAGTCATCCAAGATGTATTCGCGACTCTGATTTGGGGTGGGACAATATGCATATCATCAGAGCAGGACCGGATGAATAACCTGGCGGGCGCAATGCTTTCGATGGACGTCGATTTTGCAGGCCTGACTTCAACGGTAGCACGCCTGATCACGCCGGCCGAGACACCAAGCTTGCTTACAATGGTTTTGTATGGGGAGCCTGCACAAGCTACAGTTGTGGAGTCGTGGCACGAGCACGTCAATTCCCTGAAGTCCTATGGTCCAACGGAGTGCTCGATCAACTCGACTTGTGATGGGCCTTTGGCGGACCCAAACCTACCTTCTAACAATGGAGTGGCCATGGGAACGCGGCTGTGGGTCACCGAGGTAAAAATTCCACACCAGTTGTGCCCCATTGGCGTTCCTGGTGAGCTCTTGCTAGAAGGACCACAGCTGAGTAGGGGCTATCTGAAAGATACAGGGCGGACAAATGAAGTCTTTCTCACCGATCCAGCATTTATAGCGAATCCAGCACTAGGTCTAGAGGTTGGCTGTCGCATGTACCGCATCGAAGATTTGGTTCAGCAGAACGATGATGGTTCATTGGCGTATAGTTACCAAATCATACTCCAGCAGTATCACTTCTTGAATTACACTCTTCGCTTTGGCGGAGGGGTATGAGAATGTAATGGGGGGTATGAATTGGTCAGGATTCAACCTTTTGGGGTATGACTAAGTAATTTGCCCATGTTCGGGGACTCGCATCGTTCCCGACACTTTTGCTTAGCCTGACGCTTTTCCATATGTATACCCCCATGTGTGTTGGAAATGATGCAGCACTCCATGTGTTGATACCCCTCATGTGGCAAATTAGCGTGTTTCTCAGGCATAAAAGTAGCCTTCACACCATTCCATAGAAAAAATAATCATTCTTCATACATCTAATTTCAATAGGTTATGGGTTCTCGTGCAACTTCTACGCAGTTGCAAGTCAATCATTGATTTATTCTCATAGAGTCTCGTCAGTGCCCATCGAAGTGATCAATACAGAATATCTATCATCTTTTCAAAGAGTCTCGTTAATAGCTCACGAAGTGATCAGTGCAGAGTATCTTAATATCTACAAATTCTATCATTCTTTTTAATTCAAAAGAGCCTCGTCAGTGTTTAAGAAGAGGTCAGTACAGAGTATCTTTTCACAATCATTATATCTATTTAAAAATCAGAGTCGTCACGAATTAAACTTCTTACTGAGAGCAATTTCAGCTTTTGATTCATCGATATTCGAGTCAAACTACGATTTAAAGATCTTTGAAAATATATAAAGCAAATGTATATGACTTAGAAAGAAATTACGACAGAGAAAGAGCTTTTCAAGAAGAAATAGAAGATTATAGACGATTAAGTGAATAAATTTCAAAAGGCTGCTGATCTTATGATCTCTACGATTAGTTTTAATATCAAACGAAAGCTTATAGAGACCGAATTCAACGATTGCGAATCTTCAAAAACAGCTGCAACATCATCGATTAATTTAAATAAACTCTGATATCGAGCTTCGACTCGTTATTTCATTATTGAGACTGATTTCAAAGCACGACGACGATTAAAGAAGAATTCACGACTTATTCTCTTTCTATGACAATTCGATTAATGATTATATATCACAAAAGTAAAATACTTTGAAATATGTTATATTCGATGAGATAATTGATGTTCTGCTATGTAGAGAACGCGGAGTCGTCTTCGTCAAACGAGATCTTAAAAACGCATTTCGATATATATTAGTGACTCTATCGAATCGATGGCTGCTGAGGTTTTTCTATAAGAATCGCTATTAACTGAAATTTTTTCTATTATTCGATCTTCGAACATTATTCGTTCTCTTTGATCTATTCGTCAAGACTGTTAACTAAATTCTAATAACGATTCTACATTAAATCGTGATTCTTCACTATCTGAACGACTTCTTCGTTATTCTCGTCTTAAAAGCTAATATAGAACAATATGATCGTTAGTTCGATTAGTTATGCAGCGATTTGAGTCTGAATATTAATCACACGAAAGATATTCTCGGAATAATTACGAATTTTCTGGATATTAAGCTTGATAATATTCGAATATAGACGAGACTTTTTTCCGACAAGCTCGTACGCGCGAGAAACTCGATGAAGAATCTTTTAAAACGAATAATAATCTCACATCGCGAGCTCGAGTCAGCGATGAAATTTCTGTCATTTATAGTCAAAATCGTTATTTTCGAAAGAGTATTTCTGAGACGACTTTTTGACGCGATACGAAGATCGATGATAATAGTACGAATCACGATCGATATGAAGATCGATCTACTATGATGAAAAGACTTTCTGAAGGACTAAAACGATCTACAGTTACTACAACGCGTCGTCGATCGATATTCTCGATACATTTTAACTGACGTCTTCGAGAATCTAGACATAAATAATTATTTGTTAGATCATCTCATCTTGTTGTCTATCGTTATTGAGATATTTAATATTCGCGTGATTATACGACATTGCAAGAAGAATATACAATTCAATAAAATAAAAGCGATTCTATATGTCATTCGTCTATGACTGAACAGACTTCGAGACTTACGACTAATTCTCTACTGCGATAACTATATCTGCGTATATGAACTACAGAAGGCTTTCATTCAAAAATCGACGATGACGTCGTTGCGAAAGATTGTCATGCTGCTGACAAAGAACGATACTCTTCTGATATTCACTTAAATCTCTATAAAGGCTAATTAGCTAGTCGATGATTTATCGCGTTTTCGCTATCGAAAGATAGCTGATAAGTATTCACAGCTGAGATATTTAATTATCACTTCGTCTCGCTAAGACGCGATTCATCGGATTTTTGATATTATCATATCTCGCTGTCTCGAAAGATCGTTCGTCTTCTCTATTGAGATCTTGCTTTCAAAACTCGCTTCACATATGAAACTCTCTATCGATCTTACAATGCTTACTACATATTATATGAATTCAATTCATCTTTCTCAGTTATAACCGACTCACTGACTAGCTGAATTGCTTAATTAAGCGTTTAAAGACTGAAGTATAAGTTTATCAGGATATATCTCATCGACGTCAAATTCGTTTATGTGAATATGAACTTCGGGAATCTCACAGTATTTGAAAGTCCTCTGCTGCAGAGAATCGTTATCGATAATCGACGATTACGAGACGAAGTAGAAACAAAAGAACGACGGTCAATTATCAAAGACGTGCTACTTCAAATTCTTTCACACTTCGATCGTTATATCAAACATAAAACTATAATGCAGACGACTTTCTGTCTCGTCTTCGTCGTCTTTCTTAGAGTAGACGAATTTATATACTCAGTCAAAGATATGAAGAACGAGGAATTCGGCAAATGATTTCTCACACGTCGCTCGATGAGGCTATATAAGAATCATCTCGAACTCACACTGTTAGTCTTAAAGATCGATTTCTTCAAAAAGGATATTACACTAACAGTGTTCGATACGAATAACGAGACATACGCTGTTCGCGTATTAAGATACTTGTTTCAGTAATATTCTTCGCCATCTGAGGTATCTTTATTTTATACTTCATCGAATAAGATCTTTTCAAGAGATCTCGTTACGAAGAATCTTCGATTGGCGTTGAATTTCAATGATTTCGAGAATTATTATTCAGAGCACTTCTTTCGTCGCGATGTAGTTATATTAGCTCGTTACGCGAATCTCAGCGAGAACGAAATTATGCTATTAGAAAGATGGAAATCAGACTTCTATCGTCTATATATCGTGATATATTCTACATATATTTTCGTCGCATTACGTTATTAGTAATACGTTCAAGTGTGACGAGAAGAAGAATTCTAACATCTCCACACACCTGTATCAGCATCTTTCGTCTTAATTAGTGCTAATGCTGACGATTTTCGTCAGGGACGGTCTCTACGAGATCGTCGCTTGAGCTGTTTGAGAGTTTTTCTAGCACTGAGAAATCTATATATATCTCTTCAGATAGCTAGCTTCAGTGTTGAGATCTCGCAACACATTTGTAAACGATTTCAATTGTTTTAAAGTCTCTATATGATGAGAGACGAAGATTAATCGCTTTAGTGAGACTGGAGATTAGTCGGTCGTATAATATAGTGTGATATGATAATATCGCTTAGTAAGCGATATTGTAGGTCTATATCGATTAGCAAGCAATATTGAAGTATATTCATAGAGACGCGATTCGTGTCAAAAACGCGATATCCAGAAGATTATAGGCTGACTGAGAGCTCTATTTATATAGACTGCCCATAAGTGTTGGGCTTCTCATTCGATTTCATCTCTTTCAGAGTTATAGCATTCTTTTTCTGCCCACCCACATCTATATATAGCTTTATTTTCACTCCAGATTTAGCTGAATAAGCATTGAGAGTTTTCCTAGCACTGAGAAGTCTACATATATCTCTTCAGGCAGCTAGCCTCGGTGTTGAAACCCCGCAACACATTTGCAAACGATTCCAGCTGTTTTGAAGTCTCTACATGATGAGAGGCGAAGACTAACTACAGATTATGACGTTTTCAGGACATCGCGGGGCACAATCTATCGCCGTAGCGTATCTGGTATTAACTGATGACTTTAGTCTCCGGACACACCACACATATGCCTCTACAAACAACACGATACCTCAATTCAAGTTCCCCTCGCGAAAAAAGAATCGGTTACAACGTCGATAGAATATTTCCCAAACTACAAGCTGTATACTAAAAGCTTTGTTTTCATAACCTTTTGTACTCGCGTTACGGACGTCCTTTAGATGTCTTCAGACTAAGTTGGCCAACGAGTACAGTCATTCCTGAATATCAGCTAGCGAGAAGTTTAAGACCCTCCAGAGACCTTCGCTAGCCGCATCGAGAGATATCGATCTTCAACTAGTACGTAATATCTATCACACGCTGTAGAATATGGTTTCCGAGTAGCTAACATAGCACCGGTCTAGAAATCTCCATTTCAAGATGGTTCGATCATACTCATACGTATTTGATATGCGGTGTTCTGCACACGTAACAAGCGCGGTCTAGATTCTTAAAGATGTGGTTGATCGCAGCGTCTCGGTATCAGGAATCCCTGCCTAGTGATTTTTCGCCACAGAAGGCACCTAAATCTCAGCCATGTATACATCATTAAGATACTAATAGCTACGTTGTGTATGCGGTGACGCTCACACAAGGTCAGCTAATCAAGCCACTCGATCATACACATCCTCAGCTGACGCACACAGTGACGTACACATGGTCAGGTTCAAAAGTGATAATTTTGTGTATAACAGGAGCACAGCAGGCGGCCTTTCTCCAACATCCCATCTTTGCTTACCTCCCAAAAACTACCAACACACAGCCCATCCCCCGCCATTCCTCTTAACGACACGCAAAAATGAAGGCCTGCACACTTGCCACCGCCGTGGTGGTAGCTATGACCAAACTCCCCATCGCCTACGGCAAAACAACACCGTTCAACGCAAATGTAAGGCACCCAAACTTTCACAGCCTCGACAGAAGTCACTGACCACCCCACAGTTCGATGACCGCACCGTGATCCCCGACGAGGGACGCGCCAGCCCCGTGGGCGTCTACATGGGCATCTCGTTCCCCAACTTCGACCTCGATCAGAACGACATCCAGCTCGCCGTCCTCATCGCCCAATCCAAGCCCAACTCCGTCTTCGGCGCCGGGTTCGCCTCTAGCCCCGCATCCATGACGGTTTCCTATTCCGGCTCGACCGCCAAATCCCTCGCCCTCACCAGCCTCTACTACGGCTGCCAGACCGACCTCGGCCAGGGCGCGGTCGAGGTCCCCATCGATTGCAACATCACGATGACGGGCTACAAGGCGGGCTCGTCGAAGCCGGCCGCGGTCCAGGTCTTCGAGTTCGAACCGCCGGTCGGAGCCAGGGTTCCGATGGCGTTCGGCAAGTTTGGGGCGGCGTTTCAGGGCTTGCAGACTGTCACTTATGTGCAAAGCCCCGGGACGCTGACGGAGTTTCTTTTGGATAATATCGTTGGGACTTTGACGACTTGAGGCTGGGTTGATGAGTTGGCTCACGGAGGTGGTTGAGATAGCCGGATTGCAGGGCAAGAATGTGCGTCTTAGATTTTATTGTCATAGTACTGATGGAATATTCGGCACACTGGGAACACGCTCGCTTGGTTCAGACTTTGAATCAGAAACACAAAACTAGTTTGTTCAACCTTCACTTACCAACATGAACAGGCATCCAAACAACTGAATATGTGTGGATGTGAGTGCGGTTGCTCCAACACTAAGCTAGCTAACCGAAGAGACATACAAAAACTCTTCGGTGCTAAGGAAACCCTTATACTTGTGAGACATAAACCTGAAGTCAAAAATGAAATCGTATACAGACGCCGGCCAACGAGCTAAAAAGAAACCAAAGCTCGGGAAAAATTCCAAGCAAAACCCTCTTTGACCTTCGCGCAACAATTGACACATAAGGAAAAAGCAATCATCCCATCCTACCTACCCCCCCCAACAACATCTTCATCTCCAGCCCCAACGAGCCCATCATTTTCGATCTGGTCCGACGGCATTTACATCTGCTACCTCCAGCACTGCAACTACTCGCTCCAGTGGGACTGGGGGTTAGTCGGTCGCATGGCATAGTGTGACATGGTAATATCGCTTAGCAAGCGATATTGCAGACCTACATCGATTAG
>NKYR01000012.1:306514-428720 GCA_003184365.1 Evernia prunastri
TGAATGCTAGTCGCTCCAGTGGGACTGGGGGTTAGTCGGTCGCATGGCATAGTGTGACATGGTAATATCGCTTAGCAAGCGATATTGCAGACCTACATCGATTAGCAATCGATATTGCAGTATATTCATAGAGACGCGATTCGTGTCAAGGACGCGATATTCAGAAGATTGCAGACTGACTGAGAGCTCTATTTATATGAGCTGCCCATCAGTGTTGAGCTTCTTATTCGATTTCATCTCTTTCAGAGCCATAGTATTCTTTCTCACCTATCCACCACTTCGTTAAAATCTATTAAATCGTTAATCTAATTGTTTACATTTCATTCAACTACTTCGTTAAATGTTACGAGTGTGTCAAGCAGGCACTTGGCAAGTAGCCCTATGGGCTAGGGTCTTGGCACACTCTCCAACTATATGTACCATAGTTCCTAGAGATAGCAAGTTCCTTCCTCATCAATAGAATCTTGGTCAACCACCTAGGTACACTCCTAACATTAAATCCACTACATCGTTAACTCACAGCTCACTTCATTAGCTTATACATATCTTATTATTCAAAACAATCTCTCATTATCAATATGATCAGCACTCGTATCTCTGAAATCGCTATTATTCTCGTTAGTGTCTCTACTACACTCTCAAAGTCGTTTAGATCCTTCAAAGAACGCTTATCGTCTAGAAAAGTCTTATTTACGAAGACTGCATCGATGAAGAAAGAGACTAAGATCATCGTCGTCACTCTTTATAATATCATGAAGAAGATTAACAAGACTTTCCGCAGCAAGAAGGATCGTTTTATCTCTAAGATATCGTCTCGAATTAATAGTTCTTCAGCGATATCAGTTACTTCGAATAGCGAACCTAAAATCTTTATGAAAAAGAAATCATTTTTTCTTTCTCTCGTAGAGTCTTGAAAATACAAATAGCGTAACTTAAAAGACAAATCCATAAATCTCGTCGATCTCGCAAATCGAAGTCTAGCTTTCGTTCTCGCAGCTATCGCGATCGTTACGAATTATCGTCTAATTTAGAGAAGAAATAAAGCGAAAGAGTGTCTTTCGTGCACAATGAAGATAATAAATTCTTTCTTAAACTTCATAAACGCTATCGAGCGATAAGTATTAAATACTTCATACAAATCTTCTTCGAAATCTTTCTACTTAAGAATCTACTTATGTTAGTCAACA
Organism: Evernia prunastri; assembly: GCA_003184365.1. Lineage (NCBI taxonomy): Eukaryota > Fungi > Ascomycota > Lecanoromycetes > Lecanorales > Parmeliaceae > Evernia > Evernia prunastri. The sequence goes on from NKYR01000012.1 coordinate 307,702, forward strand.
GCTATGTTAATTAAATATTGAATATCAAAGAAAAGAATAAGAAGAAAGAAGATGAGACCTCAGAGATCGTCGGTCTCAATTAACTTTTACGATACTTTAATATATATTATTAAGCAATCTACTACTTCGCAGCACGTTTTTACGTCGCTCTAAAGCTTCATAAGACTCTCATCGATTATCGTATTCGTCTATCGAATTTCTCAGTTCATTATCGCTTTGACTCGATTAAGACGTATTATTACTTATTTATAATCGCACGTCTACTCAACGAATAAGACGATTCTCTCGTCTAGATTATCGAGGATTCTATATATTTCAACTATCTCGTTCGAAAGAATCTTTTAATAGGAGATAATAAGTAGAGCTTCGAAGATTCAGCTTAAAAATTCTTCTCTTCTTCAGAGACGTTGCAAATATACAATTATTTCAACGCGAAATAATGCGTGCGAGATCACTGTAAATACAATAACGTCTGCTTTAATTATCAGCAAGAACACGCAGCGATTAATTGCTCAAAGACTCACACGATTATCAACGTTAATATTATATCGCTTCATAATCGAGTCAGCAAGAACTAATTCTCAAAGATCCCGTCAATATCGTCTGCACTTAAATTCGTGTTCGAAGATCTTTTATACACATCATTCGACCCTGCAGACGATAACTTGCAACGATCTAATCCATTATTAATAGAAGAATAAAAGTTTAACTGAAGAATTACTCTAATAGAGTGTTTGTTTAGACGCTAACGGCTATTCTTCGAAAGAGCGTCAAAATCGAATACCGAGATCCAACTACCCTCGGCCACCGCAGAAAAAATCACTTGTCAGCCCTTGAATTACTCGATATCCTGATTGCAGATCTTCAAAAGCCGCTGCAGCATAACCGCTTAATTTAGATAGACCCTAACAGCGAGTCTCAGCTCGTCATCTCGTCATTGAGGCTGATTTCAAAGCACGACGACGATTGAAGAAGAATTCACGACTTATTCTTTCTCTATAACAACTCGATCAATAATTACATATCACAAGAGTGAAACACTTTGAAATACGTCATATTCGACGAGACAATAGACGCTCTGCTGCTTAGAGATCGCGAAGCCGTCTTCGTTAAACGAGATCTCAAGAATACATTTCGACACATTTCAGTGACTCTATCAGTTCGATGACTGCTGAGATTTCTATGTGATAATCGCTATTAACTAGAATGCTTTCTATTATTCGACCTTCGAACATTATTCTTTCTCTTTAATCTGTTCGTCAAGACGATCAACTAAATCTTAATAACGATTCTACATTAAACCGTAATTCTTCATTATCTGTCAGGGACTTGATATTGGATCGTAATGATACTATGAATCAGGTTTGAATGGAATTCTACTATGATGTTCTATGTAGAAGGAATGCTGTTCTAAGTTCCAATATGTGGGTGCGCTAGGCCTAGTTGAGTCTAGCGCCGTTCGCGGAGAAGCTTGGAGCAACGCTAAGGCTGAGACCGTGACATCACGTTATTANGAAATCTGTCAGGGACTTGATATTGGATCGTAATGATACTATGAATCAGGTTTGAATGGAATTCTACTATGATGTTCTATGTAGAAGGAATGCTGTTCTAAGTACAAATGTGTGGGTGCGCTAGGCCTAGTTGAGTCTAGCGCCTTTCGCGGAGAAGCTTGGAGCAACGCTAAGGCTGAGACCGTGACACTACCCCCCTCTCAAGAATCGCCATGCCCGCATGGTATAAAAATTGCAGAGTGGAGTTAGGATANGAAGGGTCCCAAGTTCTTGTGATCGAGTGATTTGTTTGGTCTTGTGGTCTTGATGTTCCTGCCATCAAGCATCACCATATCGCCTTCTTTAAACTGGGAAGCTGGCAAACGATGACGATTGGCCTGTTCCTCCATTCGAGCTTGAGACCATTTGAGTTCGTCTCTGAGAAAACGGCGAAGGTCCTCCAACTTTTCAATGAATTTGTCCGCTGCTTTCATTTCTCTTTTTGCTCTTTGAGTAGAGCTGCTATCCCAAGGCGTGGGAGGTTCTAGTCCGTTGCGAGGTATGTAGCCTTTAGTCGCTAGGAATGGGGCTATTCCGGAAGATGAATTTCGATCGGAGTTGGCTTCGAACTCTGCGATTGACAAGAGGTCGACCCAGTTGTCTTGATTGTAGTTCACATAGGCTCGTAGATATTGTTTCAGGGCCGCGTTTGCGCTTTCTGTCTGACCGTCTGTTTCGGGATGAAATGCCGTTGATAGCTTGGGTTTGGTCCCGATTCGCTCGCAGAGTCTCTTCCAGAATAGGGCTGTGAACTGTGTACCTCTGTCCGATATGATCGTGGATGGATATCCTTCTTCTCTCCAAATCCATTCAATAAATGCTTGAACAACGGCCTCCACTTCTAAAGAGTCGAGTGGAATGAACTTTTTCTTTTTGGAGAGTCTGTCTACCACTACCATAATGTGCTCGTATTTGCGACCAAAGCGATTGCACACAGGCAGAGGTGTGATAAAGTCCACCGAGATGTCTTGCCAGTATCGGTCCGGGATTGGAAGTGGCTTGAGTAACCCTTGCTTTCCCTCTCTATAGGCTTTGGATCTTTTGCATGCATGACAGCTCTTGACGTATCTAGATATGGTATCTGTCATATTTGGCCAATAGTAGTGGGCACTCACTCTATCATAGGTGGATGATCTTCCTGCGTGTCCTCCCGGCAAGTATTCGTGAATCTGTTTGATGATGGCTGTTTTCAGTTCNGCGCTAGGCCTAGTTGAGTCTAGCGCCGTTCGCGGAGAAGCTTGGAGCAACGCTAAGGCTGAGACCGTGACACTACCCCCCTCTCAAGAATCGCCATGCCCGCATGGTATAAAAATTGCAGAGTGGAGTTAGGATATAGTGGAGATGCTGATGCCGTGAAGGTCCATTGATGGAGGACGTCCCTCAACAGCATAGTATGGCCACTAATGGTTCCCAGTCCTCTGGGGTCTGAAAAGAGTGATGAGGGCCTGCCTTGTTAGGTTGCGTGTGATGAAAATCCGCTACCAAGTCTGGGCACCCTGCAGCGTGCCAGTACGGTTCCCATTTAGGTACATCGCTCTGATGGCCTGTCCATTTGAATTTGTACATGAGGCATCCTCTTTCTCCTGTCTGAGGGTCCTTTCTCCGTTTATCGATGATGGAGTCGATAACTTCATCCACAAAATGCTCGCTTCCCTCTTCATCCGTTTGTGTTGGTGGTGGAGGCGGTTCTATTTGGCCGGGGAGAGGATCGCTGTTATCAATGTGTAGTAACCATGGATGAAAAACGGGAAAGATGTTCATCCCGTCCGGGAGTTCCAATTCGTAAGCCATGTTGTCAATAGCTCTCGTTATCTCGAAGGGTCCCAAGTTCTTGTGATCGAGTGATTTGTTTGGTCTTGTGGTCTTGATGTTCCTGCCATCAAGCATCACCATATCGCCTTCTTTAAACTGGGAAGCTGGCAAACGATGACGATTGGCCTGTTCCTCCATTCGAGCTTGAGACCATTTGAGTTCGTCTCTGAGAAAACGGCGAAGGTCCTCCAACTTTTCAATGAATTTGTCCGCTGCTTTCATTTCTCTTTTTGCTCTTTGAGTAGAGCTGCTATCCCAAGGCGTGGGAGGTTCTAGTCCGTTGCGAGGTATGTAGCCTTTAGTCGCTAGGAATGGGGCTANTCTTCAAGGGCTGTTCCGGCTAGCTCTGGGTGCCATTCTTCGAAAGCTCTCACAATAGCAAGTAACTCTTTATCGTAGATCTCGTAGTTGCACTCCTGAGGAGACATTTTCTTCGACAGAAAGGCAACGGGGTGTATCTGTCCATCGTTCCCTCGTTGGGACAGAATCGCAGCGACCACGTAGTCAGAGGCGTCCGTTTCCAGCCATGTTTCTTTATCGGGGTCGAAATGTGCTAGCACGGGAGCAGTTGTGAATGCTTCCTTAAGGTTTCGGAAGGCTTGTTGTTCTGAGCTCTCTCTGGCCCAGGGGAACATAAATGACTTCTGTTCTTTCTTTGTCAGATTTGATAAGGGAGCCGCGATTCTGGAATATCCGTGTATGAATCTTCGATAAAAGTTTGCGAAGCCTAAAAATGCTTGTACGTCTTTGACACATCGTGGAGCTTTCCAGTTGAGGATCGTGTTGATCTTCTTGGGGTCCATCTTTAGGCCCTCAGTGGTAATGATGAGACCTAAATATTTGACCTCTTGGACAAGAAATTGGCATTTGTTGATGTCCAGATATAAGCCGGCTTGTTTCAGCTTCTCTAGGACCTTTCCGACATGGTCGATGTGCTCTTCTTTGTTGTTACTGTAGATTAGGATATCGTCCAGATATGCGGAACAGAAAACATCTAGGTACTCTCGTAGTACATCGTTGATAAAAGCTTGAAACGTGCTAGGGGCGTTGCACAATCCGAAGGGCATTACCACATATTCGAATAGACCATATCGAGTGAGAAAAGCAGTCTTTTCCTCATCTCCTTCTTTCATTCGAATCTCATTGAATGCGGCGATGATGTCGAATTTGGTGAATACTCTTGCGGCGCATAGCTTTGCTAAAGTCTCGCGAATCAAAGGTGGCGCATTTCTATTTTTGATCGTGAGTGCATTGAGTGCTCGGTAATCGATGCAAATCCGAAGACCACCGTCTGGTTTCTTGACAATGAGTACTGGGGCTGCGTATGGAGAGGGGCTAGGTCGGATGTATCCTTTTCCCAACATATCTTCTATGTACTCTTTGACTACCAAGGCTTGTTCTCGAGACATACCATAGGCTCTCTTCGCCGGAGGCGTGCTTCCACTTTGTAGCTTGATTTCGTGGTCAATGGACCGGTGAGGCGGAAGTCTATTCGCATCGGTCGGGTTCCATACATCGATCCAAGGGTGATAGACTTTGGGAACCCTTTGTTTTAACTCTTCGGAGGTAATCGGTTTCTTTCTCATCTTGTGGAAGAATTGTTCATAATCCTCAGGGCTGATGGCAGCCACGTCAGCAGTCAGTCTCGGGCTGTCTTCAGTCTCATCTCGCTCGAGTTGTTCGAAGTCTTCTGATGTCATGGCGATGACTTGATTATCCTTTCTCTCGGACATCTTCACGAATGCATAGGCGGAGATTTCCGAGATATCCTTGCGTTTGGTTGGATCAGGGACAGGTATAGTGGGTTTCCTTGCACCTTTACTGTGTATCGTGACAGGCTTATGACGATGTAGACAGTTTGATATGCAGTAATCGGAGTTGAAGGTGCACGATCGTTGTGCGAATGAGATGTGAGGGTCATGTAGTTCCAGCCATGGCATTCCAAGTATAATGTTGAATTTGGCGAGCGGTGTCACTAGGCAGAACATTTCTTCCAAGTGTTCTTTGAAGGATAAGATGGTTTGTGCGGCATGTATAATCAGTCCAGCTATAGTTCCGTCTGCCAGTNTCGGAGTGACGCCCACGCCTCCGTCGTCCATATTATCGTTGTTAAGCTTAGCCAGCTTTAATCCAGTCCAATCGCCAAGGAGTCCTTTCCTTGGTGTAGTAAAATTCCGGTCAGCGCGCGTCAGAGCAGCAGCTGTAGTGTTCCTATTTGGGGTGCGCTCTCAGCAGCTACCCAGGCGACTCAGGTAAGCAAATCAACTGTATGCTGTGAGAAGGATAGTAGAATTATGTCAGGGACTTGATATTGGATCGTAATGATACTATGAATCAGGTTTGAATGGAATTCTACTATGATGTTCTATGTAGAAGGAATGCTGTTCTAAGTACAAATGTGTGGGTGCGCTAGGCCTAGTTGAGTCTAGCGCCTTTCGCGGAGAAGCTTGGAGCAACGCTAAGGCTGAGACCGTGACAAAATCTAATCTACACTTATTTATAATAAAGCTTCTAATTTTTCTTATCAATAACGTCGTTATGCTATTGTCTTAGATATTCGTTATTAGCGTAGACGTGTCTTATTTTCTTATTCTTATCATTAGAATCGCTATTAGTAGTTTCTATATCGAGTATAATCGATATAAAATTCTCGATCTTTTTTGTCGTTTCTCTTATCTTTTCTTTATCTTTAAATATTATTTTAATTCTTCTTTATTCGATCGATATACTTGACATTAATTATTATAGTAGATTATTTATAAATATTTCTCGTAATCTTTTACAGTGACTAAATACTTTTTAGTTATCTCGATTTACTTCTCTATTATCTCTACTATCTCTTATAAACAATTTCGTTTTAAATGTTCTTTCGACTCGCATCTATAATAAGTCTTAATTCTCGATCTCTTTTCTTTAGTAGTATTAAGCTTTATAAAATCTTCTTTAGACTGTTATGCATTTCTTGATCTCTTGAATTTGATACTCGCTCTTTTATCGATAAATCGTTTATACTATCGATCATCTATTTTAATCGCAATCTTAATTATTTTTTGCAATAATTTTAATCGATTTATAGCGATTATTGTATTCTTGACTCTATTCTATAATTCTTTATTGAAGTAAGTCGCTAATGCGATATTCTTTCACTTTATCTTATATAATAGCGTCTTAAACTTAAACGTATACACACTAACTAACTATTCTTATTTTAAAGCTATTAACTCTCTTTTCGTGACTCTATTTTTATCTCTAATACTAAAGACTTTCGATAACAATAGTCTAAAATTGTCGAAGATATAAAACATCTGTTCTATTTCGTTTTTTCTTTATCTTCGCTATTTTTCACGTAGTCGTTTAAACGAGATTATACTTAACTAAGAGCGACTTCTTTTAGATAGAATATCGCGAATAAAATCTTACTTTCTTTATTAGAGAATATCTTTTAATTAATTTTGAAAATAATGTTAATTTTCGTAAGCTAAGATTTTAGAGCGTTTCGAGCTTCTAAATACTTATCGAATCTAATAATCTTTAGAGTTTCGTTCTCTATTCGATGTTGTCTAAAAGTCGTTATAATTTAAAAAAAGTTACACTATCTTTTCAATAAGCGAGCTATTAAAGTATAACGTTTTTATGTTATTAATAACGTGAAGCGATGAGATTTAAGAAGAGACTCGTCGAAGACTAAGATATTCGACTTGCGAATAATAAGAAGTAATCTAGATTTAGCGTATATACTTATTTAATAAGCTAGAACAGTGTAGTAATATTAGACGAAATTAGACACTACGTTAGAATAATTAATATAAATTATATCTAATATTGTTGGTTTCACATAGGTGTGATTGTCCAGTTACTTATCACTACTTGCATATGCATAGTCTTGATAATTGTAAATGTAGATGCATTGCTAAGAGGTGCAGGCGAAGAGGCAAGATATACCTCTTCGCTTAGCTAGTGTGTGTGCCTAGTGTTGCGCTAGGCGCGCAGTCAACTATCACCAGCCTCTACTGTGCTATGAACATAGATGTTATTAATGCATACTAACAAATATATCGTCTATTCGATCGAGCTATATAATATTATTTAGACATTAATTATTATAATATTTAATCGATTACATTCTATCGATACGATTATTATTAATATTAATAATTAGTTATTTATTAGAGTTATTAAAGATTCAGAAAAGAGATTAGATCAAATTTATGTTATATATATAGTTCAATTAATTAATACTCTTCGAAAACAAGAAATCTCTATCGAATTGCACTAAATATCGATTTATATCGATATTATAGACAACGAATAAGTCGATATAGAGATCAAAAAGATTATCGACTGAAGAACGAAGACGATATATGATAGAGTATTGAAAAGAGACACTAACGAGACGACTTTATCGTTAATTATTTAGTATAGAATAATAGTAACGATTAAAACAGTTATTAAAAAATATATCTATTAATAATAAGTTAAAGAATAAATTATCGAAACACGTAATAATGCTCTAAAAAAGATTTAATCTATATCGTCTATCAAAATAATACGATTATACGCTAGATTAAAACGAGCTAAAATCTCGCTAATCACGTAAATAAGAACGAAAAAAATCGATTTTAGAGTCTTTCTATATAGTAGAAAGATATCGAATATAAAGAACGATTAATGTGACTGCGGACGGATCAAATAGATCGCTCGATATCTACTATATAAGTATAAACTGCTTGCAAATCAAAGAAGAAGACTATAAATAGTAAAACGAAGAAAGATATAAGAAAAGATAATTATTCATAAAAATATGCTAATAACATCACGCTATATCTTCATAACAGCGAACTTCATAAAGAATATTAAGTTCATTAAGTAATTTCGAATTTTCGATGAAAATTAATAAAAAGAATTTACAGAGATATAATTTCAAAAAACGAGAAGTAATTAAGAGATGAAGATCTCTGCGTAGTAAAATATTCTTTTATAAGAATATATGCAAAAAGACAACAGATGAATCTATATCGATGTGTATAGTCTCATTTTTATGGGGCTATGCGATTGGTCAGATCTATTGATAGATAGATTACGTAATCTCGCATAGTTGACCCACTAAGGGCTAACTTCAGGGTAGTATGACTTAATCAATCAATCAATCAATCAATACTGTCGTTGATTACCCAACCCAATAACAAGGATCCAGCGTACCTATAAAAATGTCATGCATTGGATTCTGTCAGCTCCAGGCAAGGCAAAAACCTCCCTTCTGTGCTTACAATCTAGGAAGCTCGTTTTCCTCTGTCTTTGTGGGCTTTTTAATCTTGATATCTTGATCTTCAGCAACGTCATGCTCGCTGCCGCTCTTTTATATTGACAAGCTTCCGATTTGCATAAGCTTCACCCCTCGAATACGACTATTGGGCTGCCCCGCATGATGCCTCCAAGTTCGAACGCGATTCTAGAACGAGCCTGACTCGGTGGACATCAACCAATGCTCCTCTCTGCCATTTTCGTGCTCGTACGGCCGAGCAATCTAAATTATTCTAGCCAGTACGGCTCTCGGTTATATCTCCACCAATCGGGTTGGGCACCGAGGGAATCACAACCAGCATCGATCGGTGGCTACCTCGTGCCAAGAACACAAGGTTTTTCGCACGAATGGCAGATCATGGCTTTCTGTATTATGGTTACACTCTGACCAAGGGCTTTTCCGCCATATTTAAAGACGGGCTGAACAGTCGCCCTTTCCCATGAATGTAAACCCAATCTGACCCACAAGGAACGGCATTCTAACTTCTCGGTGAGGCTTAGGATTTTTGTGCATTGACTCCCCAAACCCAGCAAGACATCGTTGCGGAGAGAGGCCTTCGACACTTTCAGTGGGGGAAGCACCCCACGGCCCCCTTTCGAAAGAAATCATCCCATGGCGCACCCAACCAATCAGAGTGGACGTGCGGAAGACCATAAAGGCTCAGCAGCGGACCTTCCTCGCTTGCTCGCACTGCCTCTCAATTACGATGCGAGCATGGAATCCTTGAAGCGCTTAGGAAAGTGGTTTAACAACGATGCCCCCCGAGATCATTTTACTGCATCATCCGCGTCTCCAAAGACTTCCAGTATGACAGACGCCCATAGCCTCAAGCAAGAGACCGACTCAACATATCTTGCTCGTGAACGTACAGATTCAGAGAAGGCTGTCAAAGGCTCCGACGAAGACGACCGGGAGCTATTTCTGAGAGCGGTAGCAGGTCATATTCCAAACGACAGTAGTGACGAGCTGTGTCGACGCGGAAAAGAGGCCGAGGCCATTATCAATGGTACAGATCGCGCTTTCGGTGGCCATTTCGGCAGCCACTTCGAAGAAGACGTCTCAGATGATTTGGGACTGTGGCCTCTGGCAGCGTCGAATCGTGAGGAAGCAGAGGCAATGGTCGAAGGGCTAGAGCGTGCTCACGGCAAGTGAACTTGCCACATGTTCGCATACGAAACTGACAGTGTGCAGGAGCGATACAGATCAATCTTTCGACGCAGTGAACCGGAGACGCCCCACGTATCTCTTCCAGCGTCATTTCGTCAAGTGAAAAAGTTGCAGGACAAATGGACTATGTCTACTATTTCGCAGCCATACTCTCCAGAAGTCAGGTATCAGTACCAGCATGGACAATGAATTGGCATTTAGCACGTTGCAAGGTTTCTGACCATCAAGTCCTCGACCTATTGGCCTCTCATCTGTCTAGGCCCCTGGCTTTGACGAAGCGACCTATCTGTTCTTTGCAAGCCTTTTCAGTGTACTGCTCTAATGCATCGTAAAGTGATATGATTTCTTGGGAGCACTCAACAGCTGCCTTAATATCGATCTCGCCCTCGGCTAGCCAGCTAACGAGGTTTTGCACCTTCTTTTGCTGGGCATTTGGGGCCCCATTCACATTTCCAGGTTGGTCCTTCAGCATCGGTGTGGTACTGCTCAAAGCTGCTGCGGTACTGGCTGCAGCTTGCAAACCGGCTTGCGTTGGCTTTAATGTGAGGGCTAGAAAGATCGCAGTCACGGCAATGACATGTGGCGGGTAGAAAAGTGGCAAGTCAGTCAGATAGTGATCATTGATGATAGACCACGCAAGCGAAGTGTCATCTTGTGCCATACTCAATGTGTTCTGGAGATCCTGCAGCGTGCGGTAAGGATGGTGAACGATGAGCTGAGAGTTCATCTCAGAAATCAAGTAGAACTCGCATTCGCCTAATTTTGAAACATCCGTGATGATGAAGTCTGCTCGATTCTGCTTTCAGCCAAAATGAAATTATTGAGCAGTCAATAAAACGAACCTGGCCACAACAGACGGGCTTCGTTCACCACACTCCTGATATGCTGGGGGCATTCTTCCATCTTGCAAGCCAAATAAAACGCTGTAGCCATGACGAGGTAGGGGTTTGTACGCCGAATCTCCACTTTGCTGTAAAACCTACGGAGATAGACCTGGGCTGTGGCGAAAGCCTGCTGCCTCGTCGTAAATCGCTTCCCCAACTTGAACAGTTCTGATACACTTTTGTCAGAAACTTTACCGCATTCATCAACATAGGATACTACGCACGGGAAAAGAAAAATTGGCTTAGGAACCGACGATCTGGTAAGGGAAATTGCTGCACAAGAGCGCGATCTTCATCCTCAAGCTTTTGTCTTATCTCTGCCAGAGTCTCTCGAGAAAACTGCCAGTGGCGGCGCTGCGTCGAAGCCCAGTAATTTGCTGCCATCTCTTAATCTATGCCACAAATGCACCACTAGCTCGAGATATGTATCAAAGTATCTTGCAACCCATCGTCACAGCAAGACATTCAACCTTACAATTCAAGGGTAAGTCGCCGAACGGAAGGTACCTCTTTTACCTTCCGGAATGTGGAGGTCGTGGGTAGGACTACGTCAAATGGCCAGACGCTTATGCAAAAATTTTCCGAATCTATCTGTATTTGATGATAGCCCTCGTGAACGAGATGATTAGCAGCATGTCGGACACGAAACATAGATTACAGGGAGATGCTCTTCTGATCATCTGATGCTTGAGAAATGATACCTTAGATAAGTGGATAGTAAGCGCGCCTGTAGGATCCCCGAAGTTCAGCCGCCCCGCTGCTGCAAAAAACAACAAGGAACAAGGGCAACAACTTCGCTCTACGATCGCCAACTGAAACATTCAATTGCATCAATTTCTTCTATGGATTCGACGTAAATCTCTTCTGTGGCTATGCCATAAACTGCTACAGGGAGAAGAGCAGGAATCTCTATATCTTCAGAAGCTATGAACCAACAGCGGTAATTTGATTTCCTGGCATCATGGATGGTGAGGACCAGATCGCCCAAGATGCCCGAGTCAACAAATTATGGAAAAGTTTGGATACTGGAAATGAGGGTCGATTGAACCTCAGTGGCCTGAAGAAAGGGCTGAGCAACATAAACCATCGTTTGTAGCACCCTTTCTGCTGAAAAGAGCCTTCTGACAGTCAATATAGCTCTCAAAGATGCCGACTCCCTTCTCCAAGATGTCATGAAAGCTGTGGATACGAATCAAGATGGCCGCATAGATTACTCTGGTTCGTTCAAAGAAACCAGCCTATGCGACGCATAACTAAGGAATTGATCAGAGTTCCGAAAATTCGTCGAACAGACGGAGAATGAGCTCTGGCAGCTTTTCAAGAGCATTGATCGAGATCACAATGGCCAGCTGGATAAGAGGGAAGTCGAATCGGCGTTTGAGAGAGCCGGGATCAAGCTGCCCGGAACAAAGCTTGATCAGTTCTTCTCCGAGGTTGATACCAATCACGACGGCGTCATCACATTTGATGAGTGGAGGTATTCAAATAGATCTAAAAAATGGTTGTAGAACCTAAGCTGACCTCATTTCAGGGCCTTCCTACTCTTCATACCGGCAAACACTCCGAACCTACGAGCTGTGCTTTCCTACTATTCTTCCACAGTCACCGTTAACCCAGAGGGGGATGTGCATGTATCAGACGATACAGTGGAAGGGTTAGGTAAAATCCAATTTCCTAGGAGTCTCTTTGCAGCTTTGTTCGGCCTTGCCAATCCAGTCACTCTACAAAATCGCTCCAAACCCGCATCCTCAGTAATTGAGCAGAAAGCGTCCCCACAAGCTACAGCAAAATCTATACCGGTCACTTTTCCATGGGATCCAGGGGACCAGGATGCTCAGTACGAAGATGTTGATGACCCGGACGATTCTGCAGAAGATCAACATGCCTCCAGAGAAATACTCCTGCTGACGGATCTCTTTCCCCCGGTAGGTTATTTCGTGGCCGGCGGAATTGCAGGAGTTGTCTCTCGAACAGCGACTGCGCCTTTGGATCGCCTAAAAGTGTATCTTATAGCGCAAGTCGGAGTCAAGGACGACGCCATAAATCACGCAAAGTCGGGATCTCCTTTGAAAGCAGCAAAAACAGCTGGGACACCGTTGGTGGAGGCGACGAAGGCGTTATGGCGTATGGGAGGCATGCGAAGTCTGTTCGCGGGGAACGGCCTCAACGTCGTCAAAGTGATGCCAGAGTCCGCCATCAAGTTCGGCAGTTACGAGGTAGAGATGTGGACATCGTGAAATTCTGCAAGCTGACCAATGCTGCAGGGCTCTAGACGTCTGTTGGCGCGCGTTGAAGGTCACGATGATCCGCAAGCCCTTAAGCCTTGGACGCAGTTTTTCGCCGCTGGCATGGGAGGAATCATTTCACAGTTAATCAGCCCATGTGGTATGACCGACTGGCGTCGCTTACCGTGATTCAGATTTTGTGTCTATCCCCTCGATACCTTAAAATTGTAGGCCCAAATCGCATCCATCTCTGGGAATTGACCCACTCGCTGACGCTAAACCAGTCGTGTTCAAAACGAGACCGTTCAAGGCGGTCTTCACGGAAATGCCTTGGTCCTCGCCACAGCTCGCAAGATGTGGGCTAACAGTGGCATTCGCTCATTCTATCGCGGCCTTCCTATGGGTCTCGTTGGCATGTTCCCTTACAGCGCCATCGATCTCACTACCTTCGAGTACCTCAAGCAGGTCATCACTAGGCGCAAAGCGCGCATAAAAAAATGTGACGAGGACGACGTTGCACTTAGTAATTTCACCACGGCCGGGATTGGCGCCTTTAGTGGAGCATTTGGCGCCAGTTCTGTCTATCCGCTCAACTTGCTTCGAACGAGACTTCAGAGTCAAGGCACCGCCATACATCCCCCAACCTACAACGGTATGTGGGATGTGACGGTGAAGACGGTCAAGGGGGAAGGATTCAGGGGACTGTTCAAAGGCATCACGCCGAACTTATTGAAAGTGGTACCGGCTGTCTCGATCACTTATGTTGTATACGATAACTCGAAAGCGGCGCTAGGGTTGCGATAATGACACCGACAACTACTCACATTCACAGCGGAGAAATTTTGGTCTCTGAGATGGATGACACCATGCATATTGATTCAAGATGAAATAACTTTGATGCTGCACGGATTTTGTGGATAGAAAGTAGCGGAGAGCTACAGTCAAGATAATTAACGGAATTGATAAAATCGCTATGTGAAAAGGAGTGGCATATGGAACCGACCCGGGCGTAGCCCGTTGAACACCTGCCTAGCTCGGTAACAGCTTGATTGTTGATTCCCAGGGCGAAGGGCGAAGATCTAAAGTCTTCAAGCGTCCGCGTACGGGCGATGCCGCCACTAAAACCACGTGGAAATCCACCGCTGAGGAGATCCTTGCCTGCCGCATAGGTAAAATTAGTCGACACGATGCCCAAAACTGAGAGTTTTCTCCACCCTTCAGTTGGAAAGATGACGAAACATCCCCCACAATCTCCCTCCAACCATTAAAACCCCGCTCCCAACTGAATCCCATCTCCCATCACCAATGTCTTTCTCAGCAATCCTCTCCCTCCTCTCCGCCCTCGTCTTGTCCTTCACCGTCCTCTTAGCCGGCGTTGCCAGACTCAGTTCGCCGATCACTCCGGAGCAGATCGCCCAGGAGCGGAGCACCACCTCCTACGTAAATCCAAGCGCGAGCACGCTACGTGAGCTCGTGGGCGTACTGGACATCCTGTGCGGCGTAATGCTCCTGGTGCCTCGGAGCAGGAGGCTGGGCGCAGCATCTGCCTTTGTGCTGCTGCTGGTGGGGCTGGTTTCGAGGGTGCGGGAGGGGAAGTCGGTGGGGAAGAGTTTGATATGTATGGGGTTTTGCATCATTGTCTGGGTGTCTTGATCAAGGGCGAGATTCATTGGAGCAACATGGTAACAAGATGTCTTATACCCATGGTCGTCGAATCGCCATTGGGCTCATGGCTTATTTACTCATATTCATTCTCGTCGTCCTCTTCCACTTGCGCTTGGAATTTCCCCTTTCCCTCTTCGATCCACACTTCCATCCTAAATGCTCCGGCCTCGAGAGCTCTCACCGGTGTGGTCCGTACTCCTCCCAGATCTTTCCCTTTCTTACTTTCTCCTATCCCGAATCCTTCGGCCTCTGTATCACCGCTGCTACCCTCGAACCCTCCATTGCCACCACCTTCCCTTCTCCGTTCTTTCTGGAGGCCGGGCTCAGCGGCGACCCAGCGATCTCCCCTTCCTATCGGCGGGTCCACCTCTTCTTCCTCCCGCAGTTCAATGGCCAGGGTAAAGCTACAGTCTTCCGGCAAGGGTTTTAGGCGAGTCAGAGAAGTGGATAGCCGGGCGAGAGTGGCGCGGAATTGCTCTGGGAGGTCGGATGTAGGCGGAGGGTTGAACTTCTTGAGGTCTGCAGGTCTAGGCGTTACGGCGGAGGGTGTATTGGGAGGCTTTTCGGTGCCTGTGGGGTCGCTAGCAGGCAGAGGAGCGATAGTTGTAAGGGTTTCTGAGGGTTGTATGCGTGGAAAAGAAGCAGTGGAAAAGATGTAGCGTTCAAGAGGCTTGGAGCTTGGCTGAGGAGCATGAATGATGACCGAGGTTTGCGCCACGGTACACTGTTTTTTAACATAGTCAGCAAATTCATGGAACGATTCCCTCTACCATGCACCGCAGATCCGCGTTGTGGGAACTTGTGATAAGAGTATTAGGATATCACTAGACTCTTAAAACATGAGGGAGATCAATCAAGCTTGATCATTGAATCATAGCTTTGCAGCGTTCCAAACGCCGAGGCTTCTGAGGAGGTAATTCACCAGGTCTCACTCTGCATCAATTTGCTATTGCTGCTTTCATTCAGAGAGTCATTCATTGAGCCAACATCTTAGGATCTCGGAAAGTGACGTAAAGTTTCGAAGACACTTCAATCCACGGCTTCACATTGAATATCTTCACTTCATAGAGATTGTTTGGGTGTTTAAGAGAAGTGCATTGGAGGGCGTTGATAGGATCGTCAGGGTATGAACAGAATAACACTCGAGAGGCTTCCTTACCTTCAACATCTCCGCCTCCACTGAAGCAACAGCATCCATTATCCATTTGCATAATTTTGGATGTCTGCTCTGCCTCACGGGATAATTGTACTTGCGCGCCTTGATGAATGAGGTTTGGGGATAGATATTCCTCTCATAGAGAATTGTGTGAATAGCAACAGTGAGGAAGTCACTGTAAGCAGAGACAACAGCTTGGAAAGTATCCAAAACAGGAGCCTCAGAGTTATAAGAGGTCATTTTTGAAGAATCTAAAGAACATAATGTACCTTGCTCCCCTCGTCCATACTGCGGGACGCTAAGGTCGGCAAAACCTGCCGGAAACACGTCAGCCGAGAAGAAGGCTTGGCCCTTCACAACATTTCGATAATCGAAACCGCAGTTCAATTTATCAAGTGCACACCTTTTGCTACGTGGATGGTCGTGTTGTAATGGAGCAACAAGTTCTGGACCTGTTAGCAGCCACTCTTGCTGCTTCGACTCCAATCCGCAGTGATGCAGAGCGCCAATTAGAGCAACTCTACACTAATGACACATTCCCAATCTCCCTAATCTCCATAGCGTCTCACAAGTCTGTGGCTCTCGATCATCGCCAGGCTGCACTTCTGTCCCTCAAGAAACTTGTTTTGAAAACATGGTCACCATCGCTGGAGGAATACGAAGGACCGGATACTTTGAGCGACGCGACCAAGGAGCAAGTGCGGCAGTCCGTGCTTTCCATCGCGACAGCCTCCAATGAAGAGAGGAAGATCGTTGCGGCGGCTAGCTACGTCGTCAGCAAGATTGCAAGTGCCGACTTCCCAGAGCAATGGCCCAGCTTACTCCCTACCCTGTTGAACCTCGTACCCCAGTCGGACGCGTCACAGTTACACGGCGCCCTGTTAGTCCTTGGCAGCCTTGTTGAAGACGGATTCGACGAAGAACAATTCTCTGGGAGCGCCATTGACCTCGTCAGGTGTATCTACAATGTGGCTGTCGATGGAGAGAAGAGGCTGACGACAAGGGCATTGGCGGTTTCCATATTTCGAGCTTGTCTCGACACGATGGAATTGGTGTATCAGACTAACAAGGCTTCTGTGACGCAGTTCATGCAAGAACTCTCGGATGCTTGGTCACCATTTTTCGTGGAAGTTCTCAAGATGCCTCTCCCACGCATGCCGAGCGAAGAAGAAGAAAACGAGAAAGGCCCTGTGGACTCGAATTGGCGAGGGGTGATTGCTTTGAAAACACAGGTCGTGAAGGTAGGGTATAGTGATAATCCTTGGGTGACTTTGCGCTGATGTTATTTTAGGCACTCGACAAAATTCATAATATGTTTCCACAGCTCCTCAGTCCGCGCACCTTGGAATTGTTCAGTGCGATATGGGAGTCATTGCAAGCCCATCTCCAGCCGTATCTCACAATGTATACTGGAGACCAACAAAGACAGAGTCGTATGGATGATGCAGATCGACTGCCATACACTCTGGATTATCTTGTCATCGAAGAGCTCGATTACATCCAGACACTTTTGAATACGTCGATAATCAAACACCAATTGGATGTGCAATTAGCACCTGAGAACATGGCCAACGGGAGTCCAGACAATACCTGGATACAGCATATTTTAGCTACCGCTGTAGGCTACTCCCAGATCTTGACTGAGGACGAAGAACTTTGGGAGGTGGACATCAACGTTTTTCTGTCAGAAGAAACATCCGAGACGGCGAATTACTCCGCTCGCAATGCTTGCGCAGGCCTGGCGATGAAACTCTGCAGCTACAACTGGCCCGTGCTTGAGAGTCTGCTGGCTCATAGTAAGACGGCCTTCGAGGGGGAAGCTTCGAGGTACGAACACCATCCTGCCACATTGAAGGATAACAACTAATAGTGCGGAGTAGCCCAAAGGAAAAGGAGGCCGTTCTCTATGTTCTCAGGCAGGTATTGGAAGAAGTCAGCTCGTACGAGAGGACCGTAGGTCCAGAGATCGCCCAGGCTTATCTTGGACACTGCCAGGTCGCTATGCAGGACGAAAGAAGCGAATTCTTGAGAGCGCGCGGCTTTATTGCCGCGGGCGCTCTCATCACGGCACCTGGAAAAGCATTGCGGGACCTTGTCTCTGAGTTCGCATTTCAATCTTTGAAGGCTATCGAAAACGATCCCTCAGATATCGTCAAAGTCTCCTCTATGCGTGTCCTCCAGCAGTATTTGAAAGTCTTACCAGCAGGAAGAGCTCAGGAATTTCAAGTGCAGACGGTGGCCGCGATATCGGGATTCTTGTCATCACATGATCTCAGTGAGATTAATGACACCGAGGACCTCTTGGATACACTAGTAGAGACTCTTCGAGACGCCATCATGACCGATCCGACTTTGTGCCTTGAGCACCCAGCTCTTGATGTGCTCTTTACAATGGCGTCGTATGGCGCTCGCAGTTGGCAAACATCGATGCTAGTCAATGAGACCTTTGAATCCGTCACTTCTACCATGTCTTCAAGGGGACCCGATACTTATGCTCGGCTGTGTTCGAAGGTCCTCCCTAGCCTGACAGGCGCCCTAGACGTGGGCGATATGACTTCAGAAAATTCACTCAGCGACATGGCTGTATCATTACTATCTACCCTCACAGAGTATGGATCGGAGCCACTGCCTCAGGGATTCGTTGCCACCTTGTTGCCTAAACTATACCGACTTCTATTCCTGCCACTGGAGTTCAGCGTTCACCAGTCAGCAACAATCACGATCAAGTACATATTGGTGCATGATGCTGCTCAACTCTTCGCTTGGCGTGATCCAGAGACTGGGAAGGAAGGTCTGGAAATAGTTCTTCTAATCATTGACCGACTCTTGGGTCCAGAAGTAGATGACTCATCAGCAGCAGAGGTTGGAGGCCTAGCCGTGGAGTTGGTCGAGAAAGCAGGCGCCGAAAGACTGGGGCCGTACCTCATGCAGCTGTTGCAAGTTGTGGCTATCCGGCTGAGCACCGCCGAACGGGCAAATTTTATCCAGAACCTCGTTCTCGTGTTTGCTCGACTGTCTCTGACTAACGCGAAGGAGGTACTCGACTTCTTGGCTGAAGTTCGGGTGGAGGGGCCGAACGGTGGCACAGGTCTTGAAGTAGTACTAAAAAAATGGCTCGAGAACTCTGTAAATTTCTCCGGATATGACGCCATCAGACAGAATGTCATTGCGTTGACCAATATCTACCAGCTCCACGACGAGCGACTCTCGAGCATCCAGACCAAAGGGGATCTTGTCGTCCAAAACAGCTCCCGAATCAAGACCCGCTCCCAGTCCAAGAAAGAGCCGGATCAATTTTCGATCATACCCGTCCCATTGAAGCTCACCAAGGTCCTGATCCAGGAGCTTGCCAACCCCAGTCCAACCACGCCTGGATTCCACAAGAGAAATTATAGCCTTCAGGGCGGCATAAGCGACGATGAAGACGATGACTGGGAAGATGAGCCCACTATATTGGACCTCGGTGCTCAGGCCACCAGACAAGGTCAGTACATCAGTAAACCTCTTTTCCTCTGTCATCAAGCTGACAAATACCGCTTACAGATCTGATGGGTTACATGGACGAGGCCAAATGGTCTACACATGAGACCGACGACGAGACACACAAGTATTTGGTCAACTTTTTCAACAGTGTATCAAGCGAAACAGAGTTCCAGGAGTTGTATCATTCTTTGACCGACGCGGAACGCGGAAAATTGCAAAGGATGAACGAGCAACGGGATCAATTACCGCAAGGTATTCAGTCACCGCTTCAGTCGCCGCATTGAGGCATAATGAAAGACGTGTGTACGATTTGAAAGGCGTTGACGTTGTTAAGCGGGGAAGCAGCATTGCAGGTGTTGTTAGTCTGGTCTCCGGACACATACCCCATTTTGCGTTGTCTTCATCTGACATAAGAAGCAAGCGTTTGCATTATCTGGCGTAAATGTGGCTCCTTTCGCTAGATGGCTCGGCAATAGAAGTGTACCTACTGCCCTATACAAAGATAGATTGAAAATGTACATGTAATGTCGCTACCGACTGTCAAGTGTTTATACAGGCGTGCAGCCCACGTTGCAGACTTCTGATCCTTTTGCACACCGTCGACATTGGAATTAACGCCATCCGGAAGATCCAATATTTGGTCAGGGTTTCTTCTCCTTGTGAGGTCTCAGGCCCCTCGGCGTTCAAATTGCATACACACTACTCGTAATCTTACTTACGCAAAGACGTGATTTGGTAAGTAAAATAAACAGTACTGTCCTTGAAACGCGTCTATTTGTTGGATGGCAGAGGATCGTTGTATCATAGGAAAGTTTACGTAATTTACACTTTGGGCGAATACGATAGCGTATAGATCTGCTGCTAGGCATACACTGTTAATCACTTGGCATCACCTTCGGGTGGAAATGTTGACGACTTCATTGTAACAGATGGGCATAACGGTGTCTTAGCAGTCGGAATTCTTTGTCGGAAAAGATATCGAGCGACATGACCTATCCACATTCTACGCTCTGTCTTACATTGCTTGCTTTTCTCGCCTTCTACGCTTCTCCTGTGGCAGCTTTTGGGGCCGGGAACATAGGTAAGCAACAAGGTCAATATATACAGCATTTCTGGCTAACGCCATGCTTAGCTTCAATTTCAAAAATCGAAGGGCATAATTGGCGCCAGTGCGTATTTTCCGAACCCATAGTTGTTCTTTCGACCAGTCATGGTGCCTTGAGACATGTCTCTACATTCGAGACATTCTCTAGTGCTCGATACCTCCTCTAAGAGGGCAGTGCTGACCGCGAAACTGTAATGTAGTGGTGATATCGAGGATATGCTTAAGGCGGTTGCTTTCATCAAGGGCCACAAGTGGACAAGTATGATGATCAAACGAGTTTACTTCGGCAACTGGCTTCGGGACTACAGCCAAGCTATGGACGTTGGCTCACTCAAAGGGGTTCAAGCTGGCACTGTTCGTATCCTTGGTGAGTCATGTTTTCCGAGCGATTTCATCCTGATTCATATTGCACTTTGAGTTGTAAGACATGTCGAAGGAGTCAAATTCTCCCCGGACATGTTTCACGACTCCAAGTTGGTCCCAGGAGAGATATGCTGACTCAGGAAATCAAAAAGTTTGGGTCCTATCGTTTCTGGTATTTCGCAAATCCAAATATCCAACGTAGAAAATCATCTAACATTTATTGCGGTCCTTCGGATATGCTACCGCCGAGTTCGAGGTGACCGAGGAGAGACTAGGTCAGGTTCCCTAATTCGTTTCGTTCTAATGCTGACTCCGAAATCATAAAGGTGTCTACAGGCCTGAGGAGCACATTGATAACCCGAAGGACTACGCGGACAACGTTGATGCCAGGAAGTTTGATGAGAGATTACGTCCACCAATCCGAGAGATTGAGCTGGAGGTTGACAAACGAACGGGTATGAAGAATTACATCGCGAACGAGAATCTCGATATTGCCACTTCTGCCGGATACGTGAGGTTCTCGTTTACTAGGAGTATACACTTTGGAAGAGTGTATACAAATGGGGCAAGCGGTACGAAAGGCAAGGAGGCAGACCTGTGCGAGGCATTGAGATGCCTTGGGTAGGTTTCTTCGTCTTTCAAGACTTTACTGACGAGTGCTGAATCATTGTCACTAGACAAGGACTGCATTGTCTGGAAGACTTCGGTGCTCACACGAATTATACGGAACTGGCTCTGCGTGAGATGGGCTTTCAAGACGTCTTCCCACATACAGGATCCGCGACGGAGATCCGTGTACCTGGTGCTCAGCACCCAGTATATCCTCTAGTCACTGGGACTTTCGGGGTGGTGGACTTCCTGCATAGCGTGTAAGATGCTAAGTACCGGAATTTGCGAGATGAGAGCTGACATGCATAAGACTCGGTGAAGCTACAGACCATTTTGCACAGACGGAGGTGGAGCAGATGGACATCGCTCTTAAAGAGGCTGAGGCTCAATCTAAGACTTCTGCCGATGGCAGCCGTGACTTTAACAGCTCTCAAGGCCTATCCACTATGACGAGTCTATTATCTCAATTACCAGGGACTGGGGACCTTGCCCGGCAAGCGGCGGATCTTCAAGCAAAGTCGGATTTCCGGGAACAAACGACTACTGGACCTCTATCTGAATCCGAC
This sequence comes from Evernia prunastri, assembly GCA_003184365.1. Classification (NCBI taxonomy): domain Eukaryota; kingdom Fungi; phylum Ascomycota; class Lecanoromycetes; order Lecanorales; family Parmeliaceae; genus Evernia; species Evernia prunastri. The sequence continues at coordinate 329,592 of NKYR01000012.1, forward strand.
CTCGACAGGAAGTTCGCGGGGCCTCCGGGGTCACAAGGTGGACCCCCAGGACCCAATATTCCTGGTACTAACATTGACCCAATGAAGACTGTTGCTCAAATCTATCCCATTCTCGAGTTTCGCGATAAAGTTGTCAAGCTAGTGAATGTCACCATCGAGAAGATCCCTGGCCTGGAAGCTTTGGTGGAAAAGATCTCAGAAACGCTGACGTTATTTGTCCTTTCACTCCTTGCGCCTTACATCCGCCCAATCATCAATGCGGTCTCCGCGCAGCTGAAAGCAGGAAGCGGTGGTGTCATCGATGCAAGTGGCAAACATCAATACGAGCCTTGGACAGACCCTCACTGCTCAGATCCAACCCACTCTTTGCTGTCGAAAGACCACTTCTCCAACATACTAAACGAACCAGCCGGTGAAGTGGCATCTGCCATCCTCAGATATGTTGCCCCTCGAGTGATTTTTGCCTGGCAGCATCCCGACATCCCAGTGGAGCAGGTTCTAGATGACGTTGTCAGGGTCTTCCATCATCCAGCTCTTCGAAGACCCGATTGTGAGCTTCACCAGAACATGTACAGCACTGTTGAACGCTGGGTTCGCTCTCGGCCTGATGGAGGATCCAATCTAAACGTTCTTTTGGGCTCAGAAAGTGTGAGACATGGCAGGAATCACACGGTAGACGCCAGTCGGCAGTCACACAGCCATGGCGGGCTTCCTAACCCTAGCAACTTCTTTGGATCTGCCAGTCAAAGCAAAGTCAGAGATGCACCAGTAAGTAATCTTCCCAGCCTCTTCCCCCCTATGACATGCCTTGATTCGAGCCGCAAGGCATATTGCGGGAGTACATCTATTCCCGCAACTGTTTATGGACTTGCATTGTGACCTTGAAAATGAGTTACTGACTGGAGAACATATAGTGGGATCAAGTTGGCAAGGCTCGAGGAGTCGATCGCCCATCGCCACGCCCATCACCACAGCCTTCTCCTCGCCCAGAGTTTGGTCATTCATCCCAACAGGACCTACCGTTTCAGCAGCAAAATCCGTATCAGCAGCAAAATCCGTATCAGCAGCAGGAACCGTACGAACAGCCAGCTCACCCACCAAATCTCTATCAGGAGCAACCAATGTATGGACAAGCAGCCCAGTGGCAGCCTGGTTTTCAGGCTCCGCCAGCTGGACAGTATCCTCCGCAAGGTGTTTACCCACCCCAGCCACCTGCATATGGTTATGGCCAGGCACCACCATATGGCTATGATCCCAATGCTCCGCCGCCTCCGCCGCAAGGTTACGGCTATGGAGGTCCGCCCCTTCCTCCTGGGCAATACTACGGTGGAGCTCCGTACTGATAGCCACGCTTACTTTCAATACTCATAGGAGTGCTCAGAGTTGCTCATAGATCATCCTTGCAATTGAGAGTATTATATATATATAGCGTACCAAACATGCGACTTTGCGGTAACCAACCGTTACATATTCACCTCTTGACCTTGGCCTCATCCAATTCGACTCCATCGCTTATAGCTCCTTCCCCTCCGCCACCGTCCACGTCTTCCTCTCCTTCTCGGTCCCTATAGCCCTCTCTCCTCAGCTCTTCTCCCTCCTGCTCACCTCGACCGCCATCTCCGCCCACCTTGCCCTTGAAAGTAACATCCCCCTCCTCATCCCTTCTCCCAATGACCACATTGCCAACCACCAACCCCGCAGCCCCTACCCACCACAACCCTGGCAGTTTCTCCCCAAAAACCATCCATCCGGAGAAAGCGGTCAACAGGAAATTCGCAGAGGTATTGATTATAGAGACACGGGTGGTAGAGGAGGCGCGGGTCAGGGCCGAGGTGAAGAGCGCCCACATCAGGGCATTGAAGGCCAGGTTGAGGGAAAAGAAAAACTGTTGCCAAGTGGGCGTTAGCGGCCGTTGCTTCAGCGCGGAGAGTGGAGACGGAAGGAAGGGGCGAGGAGCAACAACGTAGATAAGAAGGTAGAGGGGCGCATGGGGACAGAATGATTGAGCACGTACGGCACGAATCAGTATCTCGACCACTTTGTTCGTAGAGGAAAGTCCAAACGCAGTAGAGATCCCGGCGGCCCAGGAGGAAGTGAGTTCGGTCGTGGTGCTGCAACCGTTAGCATCGCGCACGCACTGACCCCACCACTGATGGTCCGTAGGAACACGGAGTAGCATACAGCTTTGCAAAGACGCCGTTGAAGGCCGCGCAAGCACCGCTGGCCGCTGCGAGCGGTATCCAGGGGAGCTTGGCAATCGTTGGGCTTGTCGACGATGGTTCGGGCTGCGCTTGGGGGACCGCCTCTGGCATCAGAGGTTCTGCTTCCGTTTCCATGACTGCTGGGGTGGACGTGGCAGGGTGGAGGAGTCTTCGTCGCGGCATGCTGGTCTCGGCGTCTGCAGGGGTCATTTGTGCGCTAGGTAGGTATATTTACAGGGTCCAGGTGAGAATAAGAGCGAGGGGAGACTGTCGTTTGAGCACGTGTAGGAGCAAATGTGCAACACTTGTACATGAAAGGTTTGCCAGATTTTACGAGTAGATGGATCTCCAGATGTAAGCATGAATGAGCAGCTGCAAAATGTATTCTGCACTTTGGGTATCTTCTATCTGTCCTGCGGCTGCCACCATACCAACGCCAAGTGCATGCACGACCTTGGGTCTCCTCCAACGCCATAACGATGCCTTATGTCATGTTCGACCAAGGGAACCGGCAAAAGAGGTTCTCGCACTTCCTGGTAAGGCTATCTCCTGCATCCCAGCCTACTGCTCCCCAGGCTTCTTCGAATTGCAACTCACGATCTTGATCTTCTCCGCCGTGATATTGTTCTGATTGTCAAGCTTGAAGTTGACGTCTTTGATGAGGAACGTCCAGACTTCGTCGCAGAAGCGGTAGGTATCCAGATGACCCTTTGTAACCATCCCATTAGCCAACGGTCCCTACGCAAAAGCAGCGGGCGCCGCTACCTTGAAGTTCATGCGCGCCTTGACCTTATCTGCCAACACCTCGGTGATGGACTTGTCGAAGGTAGCGATGACTTTCATGGCAGTCTGAGGTTCGATGCGACCGGAATGAACCAGCTCGTCGAGAGTGTCAATGAGTGACATGCCGATGCTGTTGGAGGCCTGCCGTCAGTGTCTTTGTACTCACAAATGTTGTAGCCAGATTGTACCTGCTACCGCGGTAGAGCTCATAATATGAGTTGGCGGCGCTGGCCATGGTTTCAGCTTTGTTCGACGAGTGCGGTTGAGGAGGAGGGAGAAGAGGAAGAAAGTTTACATAGTCACCTGGCGGCTGGTGTCCGCTCCGGATGCTTCTATACCTCAGCCCATCTAAATTTTAGCGCATGTATTAATACGATTAGTAGAAGCAAGCATACATAGATTAACAAAGAAGAAATTCTATATTTACGATTCAATCACGTCAGAAGTTAAGAATCACATGTATGTTCAGAGTAAGAACTGTTTATTCTATTTAATCGTAGTATAATCAATAGAAAGACGTGGATGTTGTGTTGATTTTTCTTCGTGATAGACTTAAAGAATTTTATCTACAAGTGAAAAGGAAGCTAATGGTTATGTTCGTATTTACACTTAGTGTAGGCTGAGGTTTAGAAGCATCCTCCGCTGCGGCATATTGTACATGTCGGCTACCGTAGACGCAATCTCAACCCCAACTTCGCCCTGGCTTACCTTCTGTGATCACTGTTGAAAGGGAGCATTCGTCCAGAGCATAAGACGAACAGTGCGTACGTTATATCTGATCGACCGTGCCCCGGATGCCGTAGGACTTTGTACGACCAGCGCTCCTTCCAGTTTGAAATAAAATGTCGTCGTTCTAAAGGGCTTATCATCGGGATCCTATTACGAGTGTCGTAGAAACACGCAAACAAAACTTCCAGACGCCCATAGAGGGCTAGAGGGGTGCAAACCCCATATGTCGTTTATGTTTGTGAAACTCGCCACGGCCTTAGCAGGCATTTCGAGATGCTGTTACGTGGGCACCTCTCAAGGAAGCTTGCCGAAAGTTCGAAGACACTGGAATGCTGGCATCGTAGATAGACGTAGCGAAAAAAGAATATCAATGGCCCTTGCATTGCCTACAACATCATAATCGCTAGGTCACGTATGCTAGCAAGCATGTGACACTCATCATATCGAAACACCTCAATGGCCAGATCCACCCCTTTATATTCAAGTCTATCCTCATGATCATGTAAAAACGTCCTAGATCGATATTGCCATGATGGACAAGCCCAAGTTGAAGGCCACAATACTTATCGTGTCAGATACCGCATTCCAAGATCCATCAACAGACAAAGCCGGGGATATCCTCTCGGAAGTCTTCTCCAACGAAGGCGACGGTCAATGGACTGTTGGAGACCGGAAAATTGTTCCCGATGATGTTTTGACGATCCAAACGGCAGTGAGCTTGTACTGTGACAGAGAAGACTATGCCAATCTCCTCATTACAACCGGTGGCACAGGCTTCGCAGTCGAGGACAATACGCCCGAAGCCATCGACCCGTTGATACACAGACATGCGCCGGGGCTCGTGTAAGTCATTCGGTGAGTTCAAGAAGGTCAAAGTCTAGCAAAGCTGACAATATCAGTCATGGGATGCTGGCAGCGTCTCTCGAGGTCACGCCTTGTAAGTGTCTATTCCAGTCATCATAAGTATTCTACATTCAAGCAAAAAGCAAAAAAGAAAAAAACTACAAAAGAGGACGGGTCTCTTATGAGATCCTTCAATATGCTATCTAAATAGAGATGTTTGTTTCGAAAGCGAATGTATATACTAATTTGGCAACTGCAGTTGCCCTCATGTCACGGCCTGTTGCAGGGGTTCGGAATAAGACATTGATAATCACCCTTCCCGGCTCACCAAAAGGGGCCAAAGAGAATTTACAGGCCCTTCTCAAGCTACTGCCGCATGCTTGCCTGCAAGCCGCTGGTGGTGACTCGAGAGTTCTCCATGCAGGTGGCACTAAAAAACTCGAAGAGGAGGCGGGATTCAGTAGCAGTAAGAAGCCAAAGCACATTCATCACGGTCAGAATCATAGCCACAGTCATGTTCCCAGTCACAATCACAGCCATGGCGACCATGCTATACCGAAAGCCCACACTCGTCCTGAAGATCGGCCTATCTCGAACGACCCCAGAGCAGGTCCTAGCAGCCGGTATAGAGAATCACCGTATCCGATGCTTTCTGTCGAAGATGCTGTCAAAATGATCATAGACAATTCTCCTATGCCAAAGACCGTAAACATGCCGGTGAACGGCGCTCTAGTAGGCCACATTCTTGCGGAAGACGTTCAAGCCAGAGAAGCGGTACCCGCGTATCGAGCGAGCATAGTCGATGGATACGCCGTCATCGTCTCTAACGATGGGCCGCGCACGAACAGTGTCTTTCCTGTTTCTGCCATCTCACATGCACAGCCGGGAAAGATACCGGCCCTCCACCATGGGCAAATAGCCAGAATAACTACGGGCGCTCCTATTCCTCCCGGTGCTAACTCAGTGGTCATGGTCGAGGATACTGTAATCAGAAGTATGACCGATGACGGTAGAGAAGAGAAGGAGGTCGAGATACTTACAGATCAAGTAAAGCCAGATGAGAACATACGAGAGGTCGGCAGTGACATTAGAGCCGGAGACATTGTGCTCAGAAAAGGCGAGGAGATCACTGCCGTGGGTGGTGAGTTAGGATTGCTTGCCTCTGTAGGAAAAGCCGAAGTCAAGGTTTATAAGAAGCCCGTGATCGGCGTGCTCAGTACAGGGGACGAAATCGTAATCCACGATAGGCTAGGCCCTCTGCAGCTAGGAGAGGTGCGAGACTGCAATCGTCCGACATTGATGGCCGCTATAGCGGGCTGGGGGTTTCGGGTAATAGATTGTGGTATCGCCAAAGACAAGTAAGTCATCCTTGCCACCGCTTTCAGCCACAATTATAACGACTTCCCAGAATTGGCTCTCTTGAAGAGCATCTGCGAGGCACTTTCCGCAACGTGGACGTCATCGTGACCTCCGGTGGAGTGTCCATGGGCGAGCTGGACCTCCTCAAACCCACCATCGAGCGGTCGCTTGGCGGCACAATCCACTTCGGCCGTGTCTCCATGAAGCCCGGCAAACCCACCACGTTTGCCACCGTACCTCTCAAAGACAACTCCGGCGCCGCCACCACCAAGTTGATATTCAGCTTGCCTGGAAACCCTGCATCCGCTCTCGTGACATCCCACCTGTTCGTGCTCCCGTCGCTGCACTTCTCCAGCGGGAGAGCGGCACCGCATGGGCTTCCGAGGGTGAAGGTGGTACTGGACGAGGATATCAAATGCGATCCTAAACGTTCGGAGTACCACAGAGTGGTTGTAGCCGCCGGAAGCGATGGGTTGCTGCATGCAGCCAGCACCGGAGGACAGCGTAGCTCAAAAGTCACGAGCCTGAGACGAGCGAACGGCCTCCTGTGTTTGCCTGCACAAGACCTGGTCATTGGAACGGGGCAGATGATTGACGCTTTGGTCATGGGTCCCTTGGGAGGCCTGTGAGTGAAATTTGCAGAGTAAAACCCTAACCTTAGATAACCTGCAAAAGAGAGAATTTCTGGCTCTGCCTCCCACCATTGAATGCTGACTCTCGTGAACCTCCCAACCAGCCTTTGCCCGCAATGCCCACTGTCAAGGACCCTATTCTTTTCACATTGCGCTGCCATAGATGTGCCTATAGCCCTCTTTCACCCATTCATTTCGTATACTCCCTTGCTTCCCGTCACCGCTCGGCCTTTTCGCACTGGGTCAACCCGCGCCAAAAGCCCCGAGTTACTCCAGCCCCGGAGGCAGTTTTCCGAACATGGACATTGCCACCCAATCGCACAAGCATTGTGCCGCGGTAATGGCGCCCCGGAGTGCCGTTCGCTATAAATAGAACTTATCTCGTCGTCTTGCGTTGGCACGGGGTGACAAATGGGGGGTTCTCGTGATGATAAACTGTCAGCAGCGGACGGCTTGGAATGGGAGTGTATAGGGCTGTTGTTTGAAGGTGTCAAGTGAAGAGATGGGGAGGGAGACAGGTGGTTGGTAATGACGCGCACTGAGGGAATTTCAAATATTTCAGGATATCAGCAATTGATGTAGAGTTACGAGCATGACTTCCAGCCAAAAGCAAAAAGGCACGAGGCTATCTCAAGCTGTCTAGTCTGCGCAAGGTGCTTTTAATAAGCTGATCCAGCAACGGCCACGCCCGCAATGCCTAACTCAGAGTGTATGCCTTTGCTGACGAGAAGGGGTATCTACACGAATCGGAAGTATTCAAAGCGAAAAAACATGCTCATCGGTAACCGCAGCACCTAAAGACGCCATTGCTGATTCCCAACCTCCCCAGAAGATAATCATCATGACGCCGAGCACCCAGAGGCTTCGGGCTGAACTTCAAAAGAAAGAAATTCGTCATCAAAGGATTAAAAAGGATGTCCCCACAAGATCTTCAGAAGCCTATTGAGGCCTAAGAATGCCTCACAAATGGTTGATATCGTGCTCCCTTCCAGTAGATATGCTCACATCCACGAGTGATCCTAAAGATAAGCCTCGTCATTTGCACCAGCAGACCATGGATTGAAACCTCCGGGTCCTACAGCGTTTCTCCTTCTCGACGCTCGTGGGTATTCGCCCAGGACTCGTGGTGGTGGGTCAAGGTCGAATGAATCGCCGTTGTATGGACGCCCTTCTGCAATGCGTGCCGCGTGAAGTTGTGCAGTACGTCGACGTATATCATTAAGATCTGGTCTGTGTATCGGCGGATCAAGGTCTATTGCACCACGTAGACCATGTAGGTCCTGTTCTCCAGTCCGTTGACGAAACCCGTCGGGCTGTCGTCTGGCTCGTACATCATCCGGGATGCCTACATTTTGAAGCCCCGTATTGTTCCCAGATGCTTGATCGTTCTGCCTTGGTCTTAGAGCGTCTGCGGCCTGAGGTTCGTTTAGGAACGGCGCGAAGACAGGGTCGCCCGCAGGGACCATACGTCCTTTGTGAGTCTGGCCAGCTTCAATTTGTCGGGCAGTCCGGTGAGCCTGTCCCAAGCGCCTCCGTAGGTCTCCTTGAAGAGCTTCTTGCTGGAGTCGAGCATCCTGCTGTTGAACCTGTCGTTGTTGCCGTGCCAAAAGCTCCTTTTCATATTGCAATTGCAGTTGCATTTGCTGTCGTTGTGCCTGTTGCTGTGCAACTTTCAATTGTTCCCTGGCTTGGCGCCCCTGTTCTCTTGCCTGCTGCATAGCATGAGGAGCGAATCCTCCAAATTCATCAAGTATATCACCAACGCCCTCGAACATGGCGTTGAGCGCCGCATTCGGCTCCCTGTTCTGCATTGCAGCCATAGCGGCCTCCCTCATTCCTTGCAAATGGTGGCGGTGATGATGGTTGTGAAGAGGGGGTACGTAGCCATAAGCTGCAGGTGCATGGAGGTGATCCCCGTGGTGTTGACTACTTGAAGAGTGTACCCCCTTCGCAAACTTAATCTTAAGGTCGTCTTCTGACAGATCGGGATGTTCTTCCCGGACTTTTGCCATCGCTTCCTTCTCGGCCTTGTCGACCTGCTGGTCTTTTCTCTTGTGTGACTCGTCATAAAGGGGGCATTTGCCGGATTTTTCGTCTGTATTGACACCTGGAGGAGCCCGTCCTTGGCCGTCAAAGTGGTTATACATTTGCTTTGTGATGTCTTTTCCGCAGTAGTCACAAAGCACAGCGTAGCATTTGGTGCAGATAACCTTGTTGCAACCATCTTCCTTAAGGATGCGGACCTTGCATTTCCCGCACGTCCTAATCAACGCTTCGGTCCTAGCCTCTTCAATGACGCGGCGCTCACTGACACCATTTTCCTTTTTGAACTCGTCGCAGGATAGCGGTATATGTGATTTGGCTTTGCAGAGGCGGCAGGAAACCTTTAGTAAAAGAAGACGGTGGGTTAACGGCGAATCATAAGAGCAATTGGAGAGAAGGAACAGACCTCTTCACACTCTGGATTATGGCACCGGAACTCCTTGTCCTCCTCAACTGGAGGACAAATGGCCGCAAAATCGCAAAAGGGACAAGTGCAGAGATTCTGTAAATCAGCCAGTCGAATCTCATCCTGTTGCTGTAGACGCTCTATTTTCTCAATGGACTTGGAATCGAGGAATCGTTCCCTCTCTTGCCGACTGAAAGTGGCCGTACACCCGCTCCCATCCATGCATCTGAGCGCGTAGCGTGAATTACCAATGTCAGTATTAGCGTTCTGTTGAGCACATTCAAGACAGAAAAAGTGAGGCTCGTCCCCGTTGCAGTGGGTGATCTTAAGAATGGTAACGGTGTCGAAGCAGCATCCACAGTCCATAACCTCCCCTCTTGCGCGGTGCTCTTTGTCTTGTGCTTCTTGGGCCTTTTTCGTCTTGTCGGCCGCATTGAGTTTCTCTACCAACGGTCAGTCACGATCAAGGTCCTCACTCGTAAAGCCCGGCGTAATGTACCTTCTTCTCTGTTTCTCCGCTGCCGCGCTGAGTCAATCTCCCTCTTCAGCTCCTCAAATTCATAGCCATCCTCACGCAATTCGACCATCAATACTGTAGAAGTCCTTCCTGAGGTAACACGACGAGACCTCAAAGGGGCAAATGGCGGCTTTGCGGCCGTACGGATCGATCGTTCTGCTTCCAGAATAGCGAAGAACGTGCCATAATAGTGGCTGTGTTCCTTGAATTTCTCGTTGATGAATTTGGAGGGAACGTATTCGAACGCTTCATGTAGGGCAACCTTGCTGCATAACAGCCTGTTAGATTAGACGGCAGCCAATGAAAAACGCAATATCAAGCTCAAAGAACGCTTTCCATCACGTAGTTTAAAAGAGAACGACCTGGTCAGATAAGTCATAAAGGGAGATGATACTCACGCAACTTTGCTGTATTCTAGGGCGTTGTCCCTCATGTCCGCGTATTTCCAATGGGCTGCCTCCTCCTCGTCACTATTCCTATCACTTCTTTTCCGCTTTAACTCCTTGATCCTGTCCTTCTCTTTGGGATAATTTCCTCCATCCAGAATCTTTTCGATCAAAGCCTGCGCTGCCGTTTGGGCATATGGATCATTTCGGTGGCTTAGACCATTGTAGAGTGACTGAACATATTCACGGGAGATGTCGGGAAAGACCTCTAGTATCTCGGCAAGGCAGGCGTCATATGGGGAGACGGCCGCGCGTGGTCCGCTGGAGACGGTCGCGCGTGGTCCGCTGGAGAATGGGGCCAGTGTCCGGCCAGGCACGGGAGAGATGTGAACACCAGAGACTTCCTCATTCAGATAGTTATCGAAGAACGAGTTATCACTATCTTCTTGACCATCAGTGTCCTCTCCGGAATCGAGGTCGATCACGTCTCGAGGAGCGTGAGGATACATTCGGCTAGGTGGGATAGTAATGAACGACAGTGGTAGACCAAGCAAGGGCAAAGGTCCGGGTGTAGTTGAAGGAGAGTTCAGGAGGCGTGGTACAAGGTCCTTTCATGGTAAGAGCATCATAGTGTCATTTAGGTGTTAGAAAGATTCCAAGTCGAATTGGGAGGCAGGATGTTGAAAAGCTGGGTGATTCTTAACACAGAAAGCGAGGTGGAGTGGGTTGTAGGTCAAGTGAGACGGCCATTCATGCCAGCCAATTCCAATTGGAGGAGTAAATGGACAGCCAAAGTTAGTGATGAATTATGCTCTCAGAAAAGGCGTGTAACCTATTCAAGTGGATGAATAAGGTAGATAGAGTATTTTATTGCATTCTATTGCATATACTCTACGAATTGGTGAATGAAGCAGAAGATGCAAAAGAAAGCAAGCTTCCGGAAAGTGCCTTAGGCTTCTTCGGTGGGAGCATTAACAAATTAAGCGTAAGGTAAAGTAGAATGATGGCGCTGCCCACCACATATTATTCTTCGTTTGTGAAGTAAGATATAAGATTGATTGATTGCTGGCTGTTTAGAAGCGGGCAGCTCCAATAGGACGATGCTCCCCTATTAGTCTATCGCTGCATCACCCTCTGATTTTCTTTAAAAAAAAAAGGTAAGGTAGGCGGAGGCAAAGTGTTAAAGGTAATTATATAGTATGCGACAACTTGACCAAGGACGAAAGATCCCAGGTACCTACCGTAAGATTACCTTACCTACCTTAGGTAAAGGTACCTTAGCCTCGTAAATATAAAGTACCTACTTTAGCTTCCCCGCAACGCACTACGGCTAAACCCGAGGCTCGAGAGATCTTGGCCCGCGCCGATAGCTGTGGCCCCCGCTTTCCTGCGGCTTGCAACGGCTATTCTATCTCCACGAAAAATGCGTTACGCGGGGGATCACATTCTTTGTATCTTATTATTTGAAACGGCATACTCCCCTCAGCTCGTCATGATCCTGACATCTTTCTTTCGATCTAGCTACACACATCCTCTTCAAAATGGCACCCTATGAGCTTCCCCTAAGCGATTCCCCCAACCTCGCGCTCCTTCACCCAACAAAAGAAGAGAAGTTAGAGACATGGAAGTTGAACGGCGCCTCCTGGCGAGGTCCTATGTCACTTTCCACCTATCTCCGCCGCGAAATTCATCTCGAGAATCAAGCCTTCACCAAAGATGGCGGCATCACCTTCTGGATCTTAGTCGACAGCACCTTGCCCCCAAATGAGCGCCCCATCCTCGCAAGTTGTGAATCGTTCCGGAAACGGGCGCTGGTTGCAAGAGCCGGGAAGCTAGAGGATGCGGTCAGTCATGGCATAGGGAGCGTTTTCTGTAATCCGGATTACAGAAGGAGGGGGTATGCGCAGAGGATGATAGAAGAGCTGGGAAAGAAATTGGATACGTGGAACCAAGAGGTCGGGAAGAACACGGATTTCACGGTCCTGTATTCTGACATCGGTAAGGTATGACAGGAGACCATAGAACCTGTTCTAATGATGCGGTCACTAAGTTGACTGGACCCCTACTTAGAAGTTCTATTCAAGATTCGGTTGGGAGGCTTTCCCCTCAAGCCATATCGCGCTTGCCCTTGAAGGCAATGGAAAGGAAAGAGCACTACCTGGAGCCCGACCATTACGAGCAGACGAGCTAGAGGAGCTTTGTAGCCTGGATGAGAGAGAGTTAAGGGCGCAAATAGCAAGAGATGTACCTCGCAAAAGGACTCGTGTTGCCCTGATACCAGATCTCAAAACCATGCAATGGCATCATGCCCGAGAAGAGTTTGCAGGAAGGGAGATGCTAGGTCGAGAGCCAGATAAAAAGGGGGCCCACGCGAAATGCGAAGACGGCACCCAAGTATGGTGTATTTGGACTCGCACATTTGGCAGCACTGAGGCCGGTAACACGCTCAACGTTTTACGGTTCTTCATTGAAGGCGAGGAAAACACTGTGCGCGATGAACCAGAGACCAAGAAAGATCTCGGAGACGTAACAAGCACTGATCAAGCAAAGTTAAATGGGGCAGTAGCAGTGCTCCATGCAGCGCAGGTTGAAGCTACGAGGTGGAATATGACAGACGTCCAAATATGGAATCCGTCTTCTTTGGTCGTCTTGGCGGCTCGTCAAATCGAGCCATCAACGAAAGTCATACATCGCGACGATGAGAGCATCGCAAGCCTCAGATGGCACGGAGAATCGGAACATCGATGGAATGTGGACTGGGTTGGCAATGAGAAGTACGCATGGTGCTGAGAGTTTTTCAGGGGAGCGATTTTTGATATCTAGTCGATACCCTGGGGATAGGCTCCCCAATGCGAGGTAACCCAGTGACTGCAGGACAACACATGGGGCAAAAGGTGGGGTCCATTTGTGCGCGATTTTGAGGACTGTGAACGGCGAAGCCAAGGCGAATTCATCTTGGTAGCTGGGGTTTGAGGTGTCTCAACTTTCAACAGGTGCTATTTGAAACGTTCTCGAATGCAAGCCGACTTCTCTACTCTATTTCCTTCCCATCTTGAACTTCTCGTGCCACTTCCGATTAGCCTTACCATATTTAGCTGATGAGATGGTTTCCAAAGACGTGGGATCAAAAATATCGTCACAAAAGACGATCCTTTCCTTAGATGGGTCCGGATGAGAGAATTTCGCCTGTATTTTGGTCAGACCTGTTCGGTGAAACTTGGGTTCGGGTCTACTGTACCTTCAGCAGGTCCATCGAGGCGTGTTTTCTCCAGCCTTCCGGTAAGAGGTCGTGCCACCGCGCAAGAAATTGTGATTGCGGAATACCCTCCGCGTTGGCTTGCTCAGATTCCCCAGCCCTTTGGAGGCAGACCATTCCGACCCATTGCACAGTCTCGTCCCTACTCAAGTTTACCTCTTTGAAGATTGTGTCGCGAACAGGGGCGCCGGAGGTGATTCTACACGGACCATCGTCTTTCCGAAGAGTCGTGTCAGAGACCAGTCTTACCATCACGGCCATGAATAATTCCCACGGATAGCCATCATTGCACACCATCTTTGCAATCGATTCGAGGTCGAAGGTCTTCTCGAGGCTGACACCCCTAATAGTGGCTGCCGATAGTATCGAATTCCAGATCATTGCGAGAGCAGATGGTGTTGGTAGCCACACGCCCCCAAGAACTTCAAACGCACATAATTGCTTCCATGTCTTGTCGAATTCTTCGGGGGAAAAAGGGGTGTCTTGCAAGATGGCATCCTTATCCTTGTACTTTTCTAGGCACGAAGTCAATGTCAAACGTCCTTACAGTTTGATTTTAAGGTGCCTTCCGCTTACTTGAAAATGTAGTATTTGTTCCCAATTCCGCATCCGTGTCTGTTCCTTTGTAGGGAGGTAGATTCTCCTTTAGGAGACGGGATACCATAGCGAAAGATGCTGCAGTGTCCGAAAGGACGAGTTCTAGTGTAGCTGTACATTTGGCTATAGCTGATAGATTCGGGGAGGGGATTTCGTTGACTCCGCGGTGGCTCTCTGATGGCTGCAGGATGAACACGGAGTTTGAAGATTGGACCTGGCGAATCTGATACGTAAGGTCATTCGTACACAATACAGCGCTTGGTTTAGGTTGCTTGGAATCAGCGTTGTCGCTTGAGAATTCTGCTGACTTCAGCCACAGACTCTCGGACATGTCAGCGACAGCTTCAACTTGTGTATGACGTACATCCAAGGTTCAGACATACTTGGGAGGATCTCGAGATGTTATTAGTGCAAGTAGAGCTGGGGGAAGTTCAAGAAGACGAAAATTTTGCTGTTCGTTGCTGATATCGAAAGACACCCCAGAGTCCTCTTGAGTCGACATAACTGCAAAGACTGCAGCTGCCGCAAACCCTCTTCCCTTCCGCTGGCTGTTGCTCTTGTAGGAAGGCGCGCGGGATTTCCGTATGCTCTTGCAATTCAAATGGATAGATGTACAGTGATCAAAGGTCTCACCAGATACGGTACCGATGGAATGGGACGATCAGGATCTGGCACGACGCGTGCAAATTTAGCCATAGTTTAGCCGACGTGACTGAGAAAAGAACGAATCAACAGACCTCACAGCCTCATCGAAGTCTCTGCCCCAAGGTCGGAAAGGTGGCCAGGCCATCGAGACATCCAATGTTCCTGGTAGAGGCTAATTGATATGCTGGGTGTCTTTCAAGTTAAATACATTCGTTTGTCTCGAGTCTGCTGGCGGCTTCTTTCTCTTAACACTGTTGACATCGCGTTTCTCAATTGTCTTCACACACTTCTGTCGTTCATACACCCTTTTAGCTTCTTATCGATATCGATTGTTCATGAGATACAACAACTTCGACTGACATCTAGCGACTCCTAGCTGACGCTCGCTAATGTCAACTACTCACACCATCAAAGGCCAGAATGATTACTCTTTCAGCAGCGCCACCGGCGCTATCTTCAAGTACTCTTTCCCTGTATTATGCAAGAGATGCTCTCCTGGAGAATCTTCCGATTTTGATTTTCTACGGCCCATCTACCACTGGCAATTCAACCCAAAATAGCTCACGCATCCAAGCGCACATCTATACTCTCGCTGGATTCCAGACTTTTCCTCGTCTTACTGTCGCTCCTACGTCGCCTCTGTACGCAGCCGTAACCCATCTTTCCGCGGAGCAGCAGGGTGATGAAGTTTGCCGAGGCTTGGCAGTCAGCCTGCTAAGCTACTTCGCTGGGCTACCAAAAGCCATGAAGACCTTATTGAGAGGCCGAGCAGCTGCCCATCGGCCTAACCGTACAGCTCCTATTATGTTTGATGAGATGCATGCCGCAGATCTAGCTGCTAGTATGGTAGAGATTGAAGACAAGTCGCAAACCACTAATTACATTATGTCCGCTCTTTCGACACAAGTGCTGTCATGGGTCGACATGGATGTAATTTTGCCGTCAGGAACCATTCAACGAGCTCAATCATCGGACGGTGAAGACAATGCACCACTGTTTGACAACGACGGACTACCGCTCTATCATTATGGCCGGTACACATCCATTATTGAATCTCTGGGCTCAGCGGCCTTTCTACCTACTTCGAAGCTTCAGCGAGCTCCTTCGAGACCTACAGCACATAGTAGGAGCAGAACTCTTTCAAAGGAACAGAAGATCTCTCTGCGAAGAGAGATGTGTGAATTAGTCGACACAGAGAGCAGCTACACTGGCAAGATTCAGAACTTAGTCGAATCTATAGCTGCAGATTTCCGTCAGTTCGCCAGCCCCAACATTGTGAACGAATTGTTTCCTGAAAGTCTGAATCGCATCCTGGAGACCAACGGAAAGTTTTACCAGGATGTACAGTGCGTTCTCGACGAAACTGAGAATGAGGCGATCAACGATATCGAAGGCAATACTAGTACTGAGAACGACCTCGGAAGCCCAATTACGCAAGGCAGAAGGAGGGATCCCACCGGTACTCTCCATTTCGCAAAGGCTCTCCTCAGATGGTTTCCTAAGTTCATGAGCCCATATCAAGACTATCTACGAGTCAGCACCAAATTTTCGAACATCATCACTCAAGTATTGGCGGATCATTCTTCAGCAGTATCAAAACATCTCCATGAGTTTGGTGAGCAACGATTACGATCAGCTCTGATTGAGCCCGTACAGCGTCTTCCTCGATATAGCCTTCTCATCGACAACATGATCAGTTTACTTCCTGCTTCACATCTTGCGTTGTCTAGTCTGCTGAAAGCCAGAGACGTCATCACAGATATTTGCGCTCTAGATACGCAACTATCTGGAGACGTCGCACGTTCTGCAAAAATTCTAAGGAACATTGTAGCAGATTGGCCCGCCACTTTCTCAGCCTGTGGACGTCTAATTACTGCCGTTGATGTTCTAGAGCTCAACCCTCCATATGCAACAAGCGGGGAGGGTACAGCAGGCATCATTTTGCTCTTTGTCGACTCTGTTGTACTTCTGCAGAAAGCTGGGAGCAGCTCCTTGTCTGCGAGAGGCATCATTGCCGAGGTAGATCGTCCGACCACACCCACTAACGCATTCTTGTCTTCTAGTCTCAGCCTTGATAGAGATCTCAAGTTTTTAGAAGCGTACGATCTTTCTCAGTTGAGGTTCTCGGAGTCTGAGAGCGGTCATCTGATCCGGATGACGCTGTTCGGTGGTACCACGCCAAATCTGAACACATCTCGACACACGCAGAGCCTTACCAAAGTGTTCCTGGCGCTCGGTCCATACGAAAGCAAAGCAGCACGATTCAGCGAAGAGGTAATAAAAGCTAGGATAGAGAGCCGATTTCCGGAAGCTGCTCGTGATAGCGGAAAGTGGGCTTTGCGCTCCATCACTCCATCCCAAGAGAGCTTGGGTATCCTGGTAGCTTTGTCAGAAGAGCATACGGAGAGACAAGCCAGTCTTACACAGGCTTATTCCCAGATCCGACTATGCGTGGACATGTCGAGAGCGACTAATTCCATTATTACCCCAGACCAGGGAACAGAGATTGCAGCTGCAATTACGACTCTGAGCTCCGGTAGCTATCGTCTGGATACCGAAGGTATCGACGGCACTTGCTTCACTGACACTTGTACGCCCGAGAATCTTCTGTCTATTCTTCTCAAGAGAGGTAGGTTTGAATGTCCCTCTTTTTTTCATCTTGCTAAAGGTCGTTAGTGGGAAATCTTGTTCGCCTTCAAAATCAGCCTAAAAACCTCCTCTTGATCCAGTCACAGATATCGTACAACAGTATGATTCTTACTGCGATGCCGTTCCGAAAGCCGCAAGAGGACACTCGGTCTCGCATATTCCGGCCAATCTCACCTGTCAAAATGATATCCAGTTTGCTAACAGCTGGTCAAGCATACCAGCCCAGTACTCCCTCGAAACATCGCCATGATGTTTCTCCGATGAGAAACATTCCATCAATACCACCTCCGACCCCTGCAAAGACCAGCCCCGGTTTAGCGGAAAATCATCTGAACAACAAGGTTACATTAGTAGAAACCGCGACGGAAACTTACAAGAGCCCCTTGGCGCTTTTGGAAGATACATTCACCGCGTATGTTGTTGCGCTTCGCTCACGGAGCGGCAATGTTGTGGGTAGAGTTCTCCGAAGCCGAGCGACAGCCGATGAGGTCCTTGTTAACGAGCTTTATAACATCCTTCGTCAGTCCCTAGGTCTCCTCCGAAAAGTCGGTAGACTTGCTAAACGTGTGCAGTCGAAGATCCTAGCAGACTTCAGGCAGCCGCAGAGGTCTCTGTTGATGTACTCTTCGCTGCCTTCGAGAAATTTATACAAAGAGCATGGACAGAGCGCATGGGTCCCTTGCTTGCCGCAAATGTCCTTCAGGGTCTGCAGGCGACCTTTGGTAAGCTCAAATCACATCAAGTTGACACAGCAGCTGACTGTTGAGGCGATCCAGATTCTGGACGACCTACCTTATTCTCACAGCAATTCAAGCGCTCTTTGGAAGACATATCCCCACAGAATAGAAGGGCTTTCACAGCCACGATAAAGCTTCTTTCAGAGTATGTCGTGCTTTGAGAGTGCTGCGTTTCCCCTACTGACCATGCTCAAAGTCTCCTTGACGCATCTGGAAACGATGGAGATCGCGGCGCTCTCACGGCCAGCTTCGCTGAGGCGTTGGTACATGACAGCAATCCTCACGATTACATCACGCTTCTTGACCGTTTGGTTGATGATTATGACAGTCTATTTGACGGTAAGTAGAATGCAAAGATGTATACTTGCAACTGCTGACAATACACAAGACCCTTCTAGACAATTTGACCAAGACGGTAACACTAGATCCGCCACAGGTTCTTTGACAAGGACTCGATCAATCAATACCGGATCTCTCAGCTCAAATGCGTCGTCTTTGAAGAAAAGATTTGGGCTCGGGACCTTGAGTCGAGAAAACAGCAAGAACGAATCCGAATCAAAGGTCGCATCAATATGGCGTAGTCTGAGTAAGAACGCCAGAAGCCCGGGCGAGGGCCATTCCCAGCCACCAAGTCTTTCCAAAGCCTCCTTAGGAAGATCTAGATCAACAGATACAGACAATCGAATGCTCCCACCGTTAAGACCAGTCTCTCGCGACAGGCCTACAACCTCAGGTTCTATAACGCAAGATGAGCCTAAACCCCGCCCTGGGAGCGCACATCTAAATCCTTCTACGCTGAGCAGCATTGGTGAAGGGACGCCGACCAAGATTACGCCTTTGCCGAAGAAAAAGCACCGTCGTAGCTCGCTCTCTGACATAACATCCATTCGAGACCCGGATGTCATCGCCGCATGGTCTCCACTGCAACCTCGTAAACCGATAAACCTCAGGGAGAGCAACAGTAAGATCGCGACACCACCTAGGACGCCTTCTCCAGTCAAGCAGTCTCCGAGTCAAGGTATCACAAAGCAGTCTCCTCAATTGTCCGGATTGCCACGTCGATTCGGATCGCCACAGCGGAAAGAGAATTCACCGGTCCGAGAGACTTCATCCAGGATATCGAACTCTCCAACAGTACCTCGGACCCCAAGCGCTAAGTTAGCCGACAGGAAAAAATCGGAAGAGATTGTGATTATGAGCTACAGCCCTCAGAAACGGCAGGTTTCTCGATCCGGCATCCCCGCGCCGAAAGGTGGACTCAGCGAACGCGCTTGGCCTCCTAATGCTAACACCACCCTTACCAAGACAGCCTCTCAGCCGCCTCAAAAGCTGCGAATGCAGAGCCCGCAAAAGCTCCGAGAACGTCTAAGCCAAGAGAAGAAGTCTCTCGCCTCTGCCGACTCCTCTTTCCAAGCCGAGATTGCCAAGATAGGCGAAGAGATTTCTTCAGTTTACAAAGCTCAACGCTCATCTACAAAAGCCAAGGCTCCGGTCCAACCATCATCATCACCAATCTCTCTGCAAACCCTATCGACACAGCTATCCAGTCTCTCCAACACCCTGTCCACCTTCACGACGGCCTCTACCACGTCACTATCCTCTCTGTCCTCGGACCTTGAGTCGTCACTCTTGGTCAGTGAGAAGAAGGCGCGGAAACTGGACGAGTTGTATCGCGAAGCTAACGCAGAGAATGAAGCGTTGTACGAACGCTTCAATGATGAGTTGGCAAAGATACTAGGGAGGGTGAAGAAGGGCGAGGGCGTCGAGGAGACGAGAAGCAAGCTTCAAGAGGCGCAAGAAGAGGTGGGGAAGCTTAAGAAGGAGAATGGGAGGCTGAAGAGGGAGGTGGTTGGCTTAAAAAGCTTGTTGAAGGAGGGATGATGTGTGACGTGTGATGATGATGACGATGAACATTATGTTTGCATGGCGTACATGGTTCAATAAACGGCATGGTGTTGGCCGATCCGAGTGGTCATTGCGTGTGAAAAAGGGTGGGAAAAGTAGTGACTTTAAGGCGCTGGTGGTCTCGTTGCCGAGTTGATTGCATATCCGACCAAAGCCTGCGGTTTCCTCCTCTCGATCATTTGTCCAATTCGGGATACTTGATCCGCACCAATCACATGTGCCCTCTTATAAAAATGATCTTTCTCCATCATCAAGTGCGTCGACAGCATGGGCCTCTTTGAAGAGGGAAGCATCATTTGCTATCCCCGTGTCCCGGGCCAAGTTGTTAGTGCAATACTTTGGTAGAACATGAGAGATATCAACTCCCGGGGGGGAGAGGGAAGGGGGGTTGGTTGTGAAGAATAAGGTTCACTCCGAGTGAAGATGTTCGCTGGTGATATTTGGCTTATACTTAAGTAGGTTCGGTTCCCCATTGGCGCTGGTCCAATGATGCAGAGTACTCTAGTGGGCTTCTTGTTTTCTAAAGATGCTATGTAAGGTTGATTGATTGATTGATTGATTGATTAAGTTATACTGGACACCATACGAGTTACCCCGCAGAGCGTTTCACAGACGTCAAGGCCCAGCCAGAAGCATATTCCCCCGGGGCTCCCACCCCCGAGCTGGATGCGTACGCTATTCAAAAACCTCCCATTGTGGGGACAAGCTCCCCACTCGATGATGATGATGATGAGCCCCCAGAAACCGCATTGGAAGATCCCTCTGTGTCCCCATTTGAGCCCTCAGTACCCCGTTAGAGCCCTCTGTCCCCCCAAGATGGAAAACACAACAACATGTAACTCCTGCCCACAGGGATCCCGGGCAAAGATGCTTAAGGTACACTTATGTACGACAACAAATCACCATCCCTGTGATCCATCTTTCCGAATGTTCCGTCGGCAGCCCTATGAGCGAAGGGAAGTGGGGCTAGGAATATGTACCTACCTCTTGGATTTTACTCTACCTTACTCTAGATAGTGCCAGATCCATTGAACTTCTCCGTCCAAGACAAAGGTCGCGTAACGGTTGTGCTCGGTCAATGAGCCCTGCACTCCTCCGTACGTACATATGCACCTATGCTTCCCCACAGTGGACCGTGGCGTACAGGTGTCCGTCCCGATGCTCCAATCATCGGTGCCATGGGTCGGGGTCCGGGGTATGCAGCTTCAGACACCGACTGACGTCTCGAGTGTATTTCGCGAATGCTGGTATGAAAAGCGTGGGGATATGCATGTTGAGTTGACCAAAGGGTTTCTCCTCGGCAAGATCACTCAACGTCAATGTCGAGTTCAGTCTGCCGCTACCGATGCTGTCTGACGTCTTTGATGCATTTTGCAAATGTTCGTAAGAAAAATATGGGGAAAGCCCCGGGGGGGGGAGATCAGAATCTTCTCCCCCCACAGAAGTGTGTATATCAATGGCACTGTTCCCCGTCTTCTATGTTTTGGCACCAGCACCCGTTCACTGCTAAGAATCCATCTCATGATCATGGCTTTTACCACCGTCTTCTGCCTGTCTCTCCTGGCTGCCTTCCGCGCATCTGCGCAGTCAACTTGCACCACTCTACAGCCAGTCTTCGAGCTGCCATTGCATGCTACGAGCACCGTCTACAGCTCGACCGTCACCTCGACCAGCTCCGTTCACTGTGGAGGCTGTTCGTTGGTAGTCAGTACGTTCAGAGCCGTTGTTGAGACTCCGGTAACCGACCTCCCCGTCCCTACACCCCCCTGCCGTGAACTGACCACTCGCCTCCCAGGTACCAACGCCGACGACCACCACGACTGAAGCCGCAACCACGTCTGCAACCTTTATCTGCCTGCAGGAAACATCTGCTTCGACAAGTAGCTCGACAAGTGTCGCCAGCCTAACCTCAACGGCAACCCCCACCGCATCGCCGCTTCCTCCAGTGGCCCCGATCGTTCAGGAATTCATTAATGAGCTCTCAACCGCGATCCTCTACGCCGAGCTCTTTGCCAACGCGGGCGACCAAATGAAGCTCTGCAGCGTCATCAATCCTGCTTCCCTAGATGAAATCAGCGGCGTCGCCATCAACGGCTCCGCCGTCCAGCAACAGGTTTGCGCCCTCGCCGCGATCGAATTCGCGACCCCAAGCCTGAGCGACACCGTCATCAGCGAGAACCAGGCCGTCGTCCAGTACCTTGCGACAGCGCTCTTCGCGGTACAGGCCGCCGGGGGTTACGCAGGGGGACCGGACCTCGCCACGCTCTGCTCCGAGATCGAAGCGACTCTCATAGACAACATATTCATCGGCTACATCCCTGACGTCGGCACGGCCGTCAAGGACTACGTCTGCAGCGCGGCCTCCGCCTCTCCGTCGGCGACGACCACTTCACCGTCCAGCACCCCGCCTCCATACCCTGTCAACACCAACACCACCACGACCACGACCCCCACCTGCGCCTCCCCGACCGGCTTCGCCAACACCGTCATCCCCGCCCCCCGCGCCCTCGCGACGTCGAATTTCGAAATCGCCCCGGCCTTCAGCGACGCTCATGCCGTCTTCATCATCACAGACGCCAACACCGCCCTGTCGGAAGCGTCGATCGCTTCCTTCTGCCTGGACCAATGCATCGCCTACCAGCCAAACGGCACCACGGGGCCGTGCTTGAGTTTCAACGTCAACCTCGGCTTGCCGATCCCGCCGACGCCCAGCGGGCCGGAGCAGTGGTTTTGTTCCGGGTTCGATGCGTATCTCGCGGATGACGGAAGTGATTATGTGCCCGTAGAAGTGGAGGGGAGTTACATGTTTGGCTTGGGCGTGAATAGGGTGTGCAATGGGACGTATAGGGCTTATTGAGCCGATGGGGGAGTTCGCTCGGGGTCAGGCGGTCATGGAGTAGGTGGGTGGATTGACCTGCAGTGTGACGTGATCCTGCGTGCGGGGATGCTTGGGGGATCTGCGCGCATGTATAAATACTTACTTCGTATCGAGATCTCGATCGCGATGCACTAAATAAACTCAGTGTTCCCAAATGTCATTAGCCACCCATCGATGGAGCCAATACGGCGCGTCTTCACCCGTGTCAAACGTGCACAACCTTTCATCCATCTCGAGAATACGGCTGCTGATCTATACCTGACGGAAAACCCCGACGAAACGCCTCTATACGTCCCTCTATGCCCCAGCTCCAGAGTGCAGCTCGCACCAGGGATCCCCCGGAACCAAAGATACCTGCTCCACGAATCCTCCTACGCCGAGCCTGGATCCGGCGCCGAGCCCAAAGATGAGCCGGAGCATGAGCAACTGCGGCGGACGCTGAGCTGCAGGCGTCTGACGGATTTCGTGCAGAATATGATATTTGCGGCGGGCGATGTGGAAGCCGTGCTGGTGGATCCGGACCTGCCGGGCTGCGTGCCTGACGGGGTGTCTTCGTCCGGAGACCATGTCAGGATGCAGATCGAGGAGACGTTATCGGTGCTGCAGCCGAGCCAGAGGCCGAGACTGAGATGGGTTGCTGGCCTTGAGGAATTGACGTTGAAGTCGTGGCAAAGGGTCGCTCCGCTCATGCCGGTGGATAGTTTCGTCGATATCGCATGTGTGGTGGCGCCCGACCTGCATTATGAACTTTTGTCAAAACAAGGTCTTGCCAATTCAGGCTTGAAGACACCAAATTGCGAGGTTATTGAGTTCGATAGCATAGCTCCTGCGGTGGCGAGTTGCTGTGCGGCATGCAGGAAGCACAGGCGCTCGGAGCTGATTGAAGATGCATGCAACGGAGGTCGCAAACTGTGGCGTGACCGGCAGATCAGGAGGATTGTCGATATCCTGCACGCGAAACCTCTGCCGTATATCGTCAAATTGCAACAGGCCATGGGCGGAGCAGGAACATTATGGGTCAGAACAGACAAGGAGCTGGCAGAAGTGACTCGATACATTGGCGACGTGTACCTGAGGCACTGTCTGCCCAGGTTAGACGCCACGAATCTGCATCTCAAACCCGTCAATCTCCTTCTCAGCGACATCATTGATGGGGAAACACATGGGGTTTCGGGGTTCATCAAGAAAAACGGGGAGTTCGTCTTCATCAGCTGTAGCACACAGTCCTGGTCTCAGGGCCGGCACTGGATAGGCTCGAGGATAGTATACTCCGAACAAGCCGCGTTGGCGCATCGAATGGACCCGACATTGCGCAGCGTCAGCGACTTCCTGCACGGAAAGGGATACTATGGACCGGTTGGCGTAGACGTGGTCGAAGGCGGTCGTGGGGAACAGTACGTCGTTGATCTCAACGTCCGGACGCCGAGTAGTAGCCTTCTCGGCTCGCTTAGGGGCCACTTTGTCTCTCGAGGCATGGATCATGCTGGTTTATTGCTTGTTAGAATTGGGATGCGAAGAAAGGAGTTTCGAGACAGGATGAGTGCAGAGGTGGAAGCTGGACGTGTTGTGATCGTGGGCTAGTTCGAGCAGAATGAAAGGCTTAGTTCTGCTAGGATTGTTGTCGGCGCAGAGGATGGAGAGAGGATGGCGGATTTGATTAAGGCAATTGAAGGATTCTCAGTGTGACTGAAGTCGAATCTATTAATGGTCCTCGAGAGGTACGTACCTAGGAGGAAGCCGTATTGCCAGTAAATGCCTCATGCGATGAACATGAATGTTTTGGATCGATGAGCACGTGTTGATTGATTGTTGGTCAATTCATGATCTGATGATCGTCCTTTTGACACTTCCTTAACCTACCACTTTGAACTCTAGTACGTACTCTAGGCAGATACTTTTATGCGACAGTGTCTTGCATGAAGATGATTAAAAAAATTACTGATCCCTTGGTGCGCGTAGAATGCACATGGGATTTTCTTCAAATTCGATGAAGAGGTAAAGGTAGCTAGATAATCATAATAAAGTAAAGATAAATATTTGACCATTGAGAATCATGACATGACATGAAATTCTCCGATACTCCGTCAATAATGATTAGAATGATTACCTATGACTGGTGCGATAAGCGTAAAGCGGAGCAAGATCAACAAGGTAAGGTAAGGTAGGTAGATAAGGATGTTATTTAAGTAATGGAGCTAATGGAGCTAAGCGAACGGTCTTTTGCCTCCGCAATTCGCAAAAGGTTTAAAAAGTTACGTTGGGTAACTTAGTAGTAATAATAATAATAGGCGTCATATGTAACAATAAGAATAAAGAGAAAAAGAAAAAAAGAAAAAAAGAAAAAAAGAAAAAAAAGGAAATAAGTAAAGAAGGTCCGTCATGTAAACAACGGGGATTCATCCATTCCCCCTTTGCAGGCACACCCAATTCTTGTTTTCATCATTTTTACATACGGTACATTTAAAAGTATGCTTAGAGTAAGGTAATGCTTGAGAAGAAAGGTCTTAGGTCAGAAGACAGCTCTCTGCAACACTAGCGCAGTAATTTGAATGAATGATGATAAGCCCTTTCTTTGACTACCTTACCTTACCTACCTATATTCCAAAACTGCTTTTTCATCCGTCATCTGCCTACTCTAAAAAGTACGGTACATACCTTGACTCACCGCTTCAACACAACAATCACTTGGTGTAACCCGTAGCCGAAATGACCTTCAACCAACTCCCCTTTCCCTCCTCTGTAGGCAATAGCCATTCTCCCCAAAGGCTGTCACTGAGCTTGCTACACCAACCCCTTACTAACAAGCAGTAACATGCCTCCTAATTCCTCCCGCCTGACCAAAGCCCCACGAGGCAGGCAGTCCTCGCCCTTCTCTTCTCCCAACTCCAACCTTCATGCCTCTCCCATAGCCGCACGGAGAGGCTCTCTCGAGGAACGTCGGCGCCCAGCTGCCAATTTCGATCATGCCGTATCCCCAGGCCTCGCGGATAGGATCGATGAAGAAGGTCAAGAGGAGGAAGACGGAGAGGAAGAAGACCAAGAGGAGGATTTAGATGAAGATGAGGCTGGCGAGCTGTCGCCTTTACTGCCCATATTTTCCGCTGCACAGCTGGGTATGTCAAGATTCTCGCCTCTCACGACTCCTGTTGTGTATATTTCTAATCTTCTATGCAGATGCCCTACCGGTCTACAATCTCACGCATACCCTTCGCCTCCTTGTGGTGCCTCGATGCGAGACTACACTCTCTTGGGACCAGCTACGGTCCCCGCAAGTATCGCAGTTCCTCATCAAGCCAATCCAGCAACAGATCAGAAGCACCCATTTCTCCAAAGCTACACTCTATGCCCTTATGGCAAACTGCCTGCAGTTCAATAAAGAGGTCTCGATGTACCCTGGCAACAGCGGCACAAGCAAGACAAGGGCACTGGTCTGTGAGCTTCTTGCTATCAAGCTACTCAAGGAATTCAGTACAAGAGAATTAGTATGTCCATGTCCTACCATAATGATATGTTGGCAAGCTAATATGTATTAGATCGGTAGCTAGCCTCGTACAATACTGCCTTTCCTCTGAACTGACTACTGATCAGATGCCTTGTCGTACGACTTCTACCCCCTTCAAGGCCTGCCCGCAAGCAATGGAAACACTACTCCTGGACCCAATTGGGACTCTTCGCACGGAGGGAAAGCCCAGCCACGGGTGGCTCGCATCTCTACACTCGAGATAGCCATTCGCGCTCAGTCCAAACGATTCCTAGCCCACCCGTTAGTGGTGCAGCAACTAGAAGCTATCTGGGCGGGAACGATTGTCTTCCATTCAGCCGCGGACAACCTCCACCGGCCTCCAGAAAAGGTGACTCCAAATCAAAACCGAGGATATGGCGCTATTGGACCAAGGGGTGCAATGTTACAGGCGTCACCCGATCACTTGCAACCAGCCAAGCAAAGAGATCATCTTGAGCCTGTCACCTTTTCGGTGCGTAGATCGGCCACGTTGTATGACCCTCGGGATGCATCACTCTTCAAGCTTTCAAGGTTGCGAGTTCCTCGGTACCGTCAATTCCTCTCAACATGCTCATTCGCGGTCTTGCTGGGCCTGTACTTGGCTGTCCTCATCGAACGGTCCCTCACAATTACTCCCTTGGAAGTCGTCTTCTGGTTTTGGAGTGCTGGGTTCATGCTGGATGAAGTCGTAGGGTTCAATGAGCAAGGCTTCAGTCTATATATTATGAGCTTCTGGAACGCCTTCGATCTCGGCATACTGCTAATGCTTGTTGCCTACTACTGTATGCGACTCTACGGCCTCCTGATGCCGGATGTTCGTAAGCACCACACCGCCGACAACGCCTACGACCTCCTTGCTGCTAACGCTGTCCTTTTATTCCCGCGCTTGTTCTCCGTGCTGGATCACTACCGATACTTCTCGCAGCTCCTCATTGCATTCCGCATGATGGCCATGGATCTTGTGGCTGTCTTCGTACTCATCGTCATCAGTTGCAGCGGCTTTTTTGTGGCATTCACTTTATCCTTCGGGACCGTTGACTACGATGCTGCATCTGTAGCTTACGCGCTTTTCCAAATGCTCATGGGCTTCACACCCGCTGCTTGGGACTCTTGGGGGACTTATAACATACTTGGCAAGACCATACTGACGCTCTTTCTATTCATCTGCCACTTCTTGATCGTGACCATTCTCATCACTGTTCTGACGAACTCGTTCATGGCGATCGTTCAAAACGCAAACGAAGAGCATCAATTCGTGTTTGCCGTCAATACCATATCAATGGTCAAATCAGATGCTTTGTTCTCGTATGTTGCCCCGACTAATGTTATCGCCTGGCTTATGGCTCCACTCCGATTCATATTGCCGTTCCGCCAGTTTGTACGGATCAATCGGACTGCCATCAAAATTACCCATTTTCCGGTCCTGTTCCTTATATATGCTTATGAGCGAACAATTCTACGAAGATCGATGTTTGACGCAACTGAGCTCGTTGAACAGCGAGGTCGCCCTGGTCTGGAAATGCGAGCTTTCGAGGCTCCTGGTGCAGGCTTGAACGCATTCAGCCCCAGGCTGAGTAGACTACGTGAACCCTCAGTGGCGACCTTTCACAAGGATCGGGCTCTCGAGGAAGTCTTCCGACGACCTTTCAGAGACAACACAATACGCAACACGCAGAAGAGCCATGAGCGTCGAAAAACCAGCAACGTAGTCAACAACTGGATGCTGAACATGGGCCCTGATGGGACCGCAAGCCCACCAGTCGAACAAGATCGTTCGGTAGTCGATAGGTTGGAGGCTCGCCGGGTTGCTCACCGAAGGTCTCAGCAGTTGGCGCGAAGGCGACAACCCGGCCTTAGACGTGATTTTACTGAAGCAACTATGTCTATCATGTCGGACCCTGAAGAATTTGTGGGAGCCGGACGGCAAGAACGCCCTCCACGTCGTCGGGAGGATAGTGATCTTATAAACATGAGTATGGACGATTTACCCCGACAGACGGACGCCGATGGTGATGATGAACTTGTTACGAATGATGACGAGGACCTCATCACGTTGGATCGACCGAGTGCGAACTCAGATAGGAAGGTGCCGATCAGCGAGGATCAATGCCAGCAAGATGAGGACTATTTTCAACAGACACCCACTGCTAAGCCCAGAATACCACACTTCACGCCGGACTTCTCAAATCATGCAAAATACTCTCCACCAAAGGTTGCTGCGGTGCGGATCAACGTCCAGCGTCCAGCTCGCGCAGCGCATGTGCGTAATATTTCTACCAATACCGTGGTGTACGACCCACCTCCGGCCCTCATTGATTCTTCGACTTCATCCCCTACCCGTAAAGTAATCACCGCCAGAAATAGTGCCAAAAACACTGGAACTGTGACTCCAGCAGCATCAGCAGGAAGACGCACGCCGAAGCGTCAGCTGCCTGGAGCTGCTCGGCCAAGACCCATCATGCCGCCGCGTGCCGCCTTCCAATCCGCACCAGACCTCGCCGGCATGCTCGGTTTTGGTCAAGGACACGGACGACGTCATTCTTTCACAATGGAACTCGGCTCTGATATTGGTGACAACAAAGCCATTGGTGGCGGCTATATTGGTGGCGTGCCCAATAGTTTTGCTACTCAGATGGCTTACGCCACAGGTGCCATGAGAGCTGGCCAAGCTGCCGCTGGTGGAAATGATGACCAGCAGAGGATGGGCAAGTTGATGTTGGCTAGAATGAATGCACTGGAGGAAGGGTTTAGGGAGGTACTGAAAGAGGTGAAAGATTGGAGAAAGGATGACACCAAGAGCACTGGGGATGCGCCCGAGATAAGGTTCGCCGAGATGAAGGTTGCAAGGACGAAAAGCAAGAGAGGTAGTAATGGGAAGAAGGAGGGAAAGGCGAAGGCGAAGGCAGAGGATCAGGAGGATCAGGCCAACGAGCATGAACCGCCAGAAGAAAACGTGGGGAGGGGCAGCTCAATTTAGCATGGCGTTGTGGTTAAGACATCTTTGTTGGACGGTTTTACTGGTATTAGAAAAGGGGTTCTCTGCTTCTCTTGCTCTATTCGGCGGCAACCAACTCCTTCAGCTGTACATTATTAATGGCTTCAAGCACTTTTCCAGTGCTGGCTGTGGCTGCTGGTTCCATGAAGTGTTCGGGCTATCATCCAGGGTTTCCAGTGTATCCTAGCCAGCCTAGAAGTCCTTGCTCAGGATATCGCCTGACCGGCAGCGCTATGTTGGTTTTAGACTTAGCCTTACGGCTCAGTATATATACCCATCTTTCATTTCGATTGATACCCCTACTGTAGACGATTCCACTGTGGGAACAACTCCACTGTGGGGAAATGTTCATGTTTTGGCAGCTTCTTCACAACCCCTCTCTAACAAGAATTCAGAATAGCACCTGTTGATGTCTCCGCCATCTCTAAATTCCGTGGTCTGTAGAACGACTGTCCCCAACGATAACGGTCCAGAGCAGCGCTGACATCTCAAATGGAAGAAAAAATGAAAAGAATGAATTGACACGAAACATGAAGACAAAAGGTCAAGAATGTCACAGTACGTGCTACGAGGTAGGTTGCCGGCATGGTTGAGGATGTAGGTAGGTCGGAATTAACGAAGTACCTACAACGTCGCCCTCCTTGAGCTGTTTTGAGGTGGAATGCTCCAGTGCCACCGCCCCATGTCATGTCTGAGCCGAGCACACACACGAAATGTCACACTCGCTCGGCATTGGGGATGTTTCACCTCTTCGAATCCTTCCTCGGTAATAAGAGCTCTAGCTCTCAAGTACCTTAACTACATAACTGGCCGGAAGCTGAAAAAATGGGCTGCGGCTGAGCCCCCCCCCCGTTGGCTTGGCGCTCCTTCAACATTATTGATGGGCCAACCAGGAAGGAAATGGGGATGGGAGTGTTCAGTCATGGTGCATCCCGGCGTTGGATGTTACGTCGGGATTTCGACTTTTTCTACATGGGATGCAATCCGGAGCACAGAGTCTTGTACCTTAAGCACCTCAGAGCTTAGCGAGGCTTAGACGGTGAATATGAAACGGAGAAAGGTGTCTGCTGGAGGGTACCCAACTCGACTATTTATTTAAGACCGTAGGACTCGTGAAAATTGTTTGATGCCATCGTAGTCTGGAAGCTCTAGAGTTTTTGTTACTCTGCGACGATTCCGCCGCAGATCTCACACATATTGTCCTCGTAAGCTGTAATACAGATACGCTCGAGCTCAACGATGGCTCCCACGTTTCAGTTATCCAACATCACGCTTTCTACCACCAATGATACCATACCTAGTCCGTTTTTCGGCCTTCAAGATGCGATGAACATCAGATACGATATCCCGGGCCAGAACTTCAAATATACTTCGCTCTTTCCGGATGCTTGCGAACAAGACGATAACACAAGGAATTGCACCACTGCTTGTTTGAATAACCAGCAAATGTTCGCCAGTTTGGACACTTTACACAATTGCGTAGTGTGGCCGTCCATATACGTTGCGGACGAAGACGACCGGCTCTCACCAAATGCCACCGGTTTGGCAAGATCCCTTGGCCTCAAAAAGGGCAGCAAGGGGTCCTCGCTGCCCTCGAGAATCTCCACCAATATCCAGAACTGCTTGCTCGCGTCTTGCGACGCTGATGACGAATGTGGGAAAAAGGCCAATTTGTCCCACCGGCCTGGTGGGTTCCGGAAAGCCTACTCGGCCAACTTGACTGGTGACCTCTATTACGGCCTCAACAGTTCGCTTCACTATTTCAATCCTTGTCAATATATCAATGCCCCAGCTACTGCAGACGTTGCTGGCATAGGGGTATCGTTAGATAATTACCCAGTGGTATGGAGGATGTGCTAATGGCGATCAGGTCTTCATATCTTACGCGATGCAAATGGGTCTCGCACTCATTGCTTTTGCTTTAGCTATACCTTGGAAAAAGATGGCTCACAGCATTCGCGATGCCACTCTGGCACTATGGCACAAGCTGAGACCAGGCAATGAGGCAACCAGCAAGTCAAAACCCCTTGGAGTCCCAAAGCCGGCTCAGACGGGATCTGACGAAAGAGACACAAAGCATACCTTGACGTTTGACCCAGCTTCAGCCATTGTTCCCGCAGTGGTAGAATTTCAAAAGGCACAGTGTTACTTCATGCTGGCTACAAACATTGCAAGCCTGACCATCCAAGCCAATGGAGGGCTTGCTCCAGAAAGTTTGCAGCAACTTTACAACACATACATCTTCCTCAAGGTCATCGCAATTGGTGGCTATCTCCCCATCACGTTCGGCCTCCTCACATTGCGTATGCTGAACAAACTTGGTTGGTACCTCTTGGGCCTTTCTATGGCCTCTGTTGGCGTGGCAATTGGGGACCTCTACTCAGAGCAAATCTTCAATCCAAGCCCGGAAGACCTCACCCATCTGCGAGATCAATCGGTGCAAGGCGGACCAACCAGCTGTGGTGGGAACAATCCAGTTGCTTGGTGTTACAATCGAATCGGAGTTAACAATTATGGTTTCAGAGCGACCAACTCAGGCGACGGAGCAGATGATATCCTCGCAGTCTGTCTCGTCACTCTCGCGCTCCTCCTCATAGAGCATTTCTGGAATTCTCCGGACCCTACGAATAGGAAGATTCGGGATTCCATTTTCGGATCCTGCCTCCAGGGGTCGAAAGCTGGCCGATACAGCCGCTGGAATTCAGTCACACGCTGGCTCTGGAAATATATCGTCCCTGTTCTATTCATAATCTTCGTTCTCTTATTCTTTTACTGCTTCGCCTGCTTCATCGACGATTTGAACTGGTTCCGTGAGAATCAGATCTATGATTCGTCGTGGGGGTTTGGCCAGATTGTGGCTATCTTGGTCTGGGCGCCGCCTCTGTGCGAGTATGTTTGGGAGTCGTTTCGTAAGTGTTCCCGCAACGCACGCGGATACTAAGGGGCGTCTTGCTGATCTTTGACACAGGCGGTGTTGAGGACGGATCCGATCATCGCCTTCCGCACGGCTTTGAAGTTCGGAGGAAAAGAATTGCGGGAAACGATGGGTCAGAGGTAGGCGACTCGTCTGAGAATATGGGGAAGGAGGCATGATGGGGAATTGGACGCTCGAAAAGTTGAGTCGGTCGAACTGAGACTTTTGCTTCTATTGCCGTGATCAATCAACCTTATGAATGACCACTGGGTCGCCTTATCCAGCTCTGTTGGACGGCAAGATGACCTCGCGCAAAAATGCATGCTAGGTAAAAGCGTGCTACCTATGCCTTAGTATCCCCTCCACACTCGTCAGTCTTGCTGCGTCACAAAGGAGCGCATGATTCTTGCCTTTGCAGAGCAAGAACCGTTTCTTGCGAAAGATAATGAGTCAGTCAATGTTCAGCCACAGAGCTTCGTCTATATGGTCTCCTCAACCTTGAGTTCTATGAATAAAGTACAGACGCATACTGTGGCATAGATCGCCTGTTGCTATCAGCTAGACACGGGCAAGAAGACTGCAGGAATCTCACCGCGGCAACAATGAAAGTAAGCGAAGACCAAGCCTTTGATAGCTTCAAGGAAGCGGCAAAAATGTTCTGTAAAAGTGGTTCTGCCATGAGCATCCCCGCGTTTTCAATGATCTGAATGACCCCGTAAAGACGAGCTCGGATATCATCGCTGGCCCATGAGGTGACCAATGCGAGGATCGATACTCGACACCCAAACCCAGTGGCGAAGACGACGACGGCTAGGCGGTATCAGTAAGAAAAAGACGCATCCGAATACATTGACCCACTGACCGAAAACGAGAGCCGGCAGGTTCGGGGCTAAGCCGAGAAATAGCGCTCCAAGGGACAAGAAAAGCATACTTCCCCGTACAACGGCCAAGTCAATTGTCTGAGGGTGCAATTGATATCTTGTTCGCAGCAGTATCATAGTCTGAGGTACGACTAGCAGGAAGAGAATCAGATTGACGGCAGCAACTTCAGACACCAGAATTACCGCCTCAGACAGCTTCCACCCAAATTCGATTGAAGTGTACTGAATGAGGACGTTGAGCGTACTAGGGCGAAGTAGGCCGACCAAGAATACTGGGACTGCTAGTATCATATTGCTGGTTTTGAACAATTTGATCAAGTTTTCTGAGCGCTGATGGAGCCTTTGGTGCTGGTCCTGTGACTCTAGAGGGTTCGCTACGAGATCCGCCGGTCCATCCGAAGTGGCATCGTCGGTTTCCCTGGCATCACTAGGAGTCATACGAGTATCAGGTATTAAAGCGATGATTGGCAGGCACATCAGCAGGCAGAGTATTCCGAGGAAAAAAGGTATCTACAAGGAGACGTCTATTGTCATAGAAGCAAGCCATGGGGCTACAAGTTCCGTGACAAGGTATGCTGAGTATACGTAGTAGAATGTACGACTTCTGTTGCCAATGATTAGACGCCTTGAGCCATGAAAGGCCTCGGGAAGTATACCTCTCAACTTCGGAACATGAGTCCGCGGCCATAGTAAATATTATAGCGTTTGCAGAGAATGAGGCCACCGCCACAGAGGTAAAACATTGAAGATAGCCAAACCCAGCGGAGAGCAAAGATCGAATATAATTTGCCTTGATAAATAGACCAGTCAGCATAACGTTGCATCAAAGCTCCAAATTGGCTACTCACAGACAAGAAGGATCCACACTGTTCCCATAATGAGACCGAAAATGCTCAAAATGAACACTGTCCTCCGCCCAATCCTATCGGCCATTCTTCCGAACGGAATGGCGACGATGAAGACTGCTCCATATCAGCCCGATAGATGATACGAGTGAGATCGATTCGTTTTTGCTTGCCTGGAAGCGTATCAAATGCCAATTTCCAACCTCGCACCACGGCAAGCTCTGCTTGTATGGACTCGAGCTTGCAGAGACCTTCCCGCACCCATCCTTCTGGGCTAATGAGAGATGGATTGTGGACTTCGAAATACGATCGGCACACTGATTGTTCCAAAAGGGCTGTTAGTGGGCCGACACTAATCATATCAGACATCTCGACTAAGAAGTACAAAAGCACGGCAAAAATTCCCACCCGGGACAGACGGAGGTGCTTTTCATGGTGATGACAGACGGACTCAGCATCTGTCCCGTAACTTGCAGCTTCGCGAGGTAGCAGCTGAGTGTTTACATGATTGCTGGATTCTTCAGCCAATAGTGACTCGTATTCGTGCTCAGCGGCATCGGACCGACGAGGTTCTGCCATCCTCTATGCGGTACCTACATCATCACAGAAGCCCTAACACTAGGCTGCATTCAGCTAAGAAACTCTGCCTTCGGTTGCTATGGAGATTTTCGCTACTCTGAGCCAGTAGGAGGTCAAAGTCTGAGGATCAAGCAAAATTGCAATATACTTGGGTCGCATCATGGGTCATAGAGTCTCTGGGATCCGATGGGTAGGCATCACTAACGATGGCCACTGCTAACCACCTATGGGTCCTGAACTCAATTAAAACTTCATCGCAAGTGAATGGCAGGCAGATACGTTGCTCATGTAGCTTGACAAAGTCTCACTAGGTCGCAGCATCCGAGGCCTTCAAATCCACAGTACGTTGTGTCGTCTCCTCGTCCCCAGATTGAGTCCTAAACGCAACTAACTTTGCGAGAAGATAGCGTCGTCCCCTCCCAACATACCACAGCCATCGAACCTTTCCTCCAAAGAAATCACCACACAATCAAAGAGCTCCGTGCCAAGCATTGCCGAATACTATTACCGGGCTCCTAAGGAACGGGAACACGATTGTGGTGGTGATGCTCCTCATGTTCTCGGCACCGCTGTAGCGTTGCATGGGGCAACGGTGGAGGCGAGGGACGAAGGCGTGGATCCTATGTTTTAGCGAACCTCTGTGCCTTGTGGCCCGTGAGTGGCGGTGACAGTATGGAGCCGTCAATATTGATGGCGAGAGCGAGCGTGGCCATTGTATGTACATGTGTCCATGCGATCATCGATGTCAATCCTGAGAAAATCAGAGGCATCTTCAAGCATCATGATTCACATAGTCATTGTCGTGACGTCGTCAGCAGCGTCTACAATCTGACCCCATAGCGACAAGATGTAGCCCATCGGTACCGTTTTCAACTTTTCCGCAGCCAAGAAAGTTCCAACCACTCGCCTTTCGTCCGGTATACCACTAACCAGATTCTTTCCGTCACTGTAAATTGCTGTCTGCGCGCAAGCCTCGAACAATCCCGCTGTAAAGAGAACCATCGACTCCCTATCCCCTCCTGCCTCCTCGACCTCCACGCACCCCCCAAGTTTTTCCAACGTCAAACCCCTCCGCCTTCCCTGCCAGCTTTGACCCCGTAATCCTTCCCCTCGTCCGATGGTGCCCCCGCCCCGGTCCGTTTCCCCCCGCTGTCCCTCTGGGCCTGTTGGGCCATGATCGTTTTCGACTTGAGGCCGAGGTAGAAAGCGCCGCTGCCGGCTACGGCGACGACGCCGAGGGTGGACGGTCTGGTGAGGAGGGAGGTGATGTGCGACATTGTTGGCGAAGGCGTGACGGCTTGAGTTGGAATGGGAGAGGGAGGGGAAGCTGGCGGTTGGTCTCGGGTGTTTGTTTGGGGTCCGGCTCGGGGTAGGTTTTCAATGGCTTTCGGGTGGAGAGAAGGTAGGAGGGGGGTTTGGGAGGCTAGTTGATGGGTCTGTTGGCTCGATTGTTTTCAATGATACGAGTGAAGGTTGGCGCTTCTGCTGTGAAGACCGGACAGACCTAGCGTCGAAGAGTGACGGTTGATGTTGAGGTCAGCTTGCTGCTGTGATAAAGTCGATCTGGGATTGACGTCGACAAAGGAGGTGATATGTGGAAAGAAGCAAATATGGGGGCAAATGGAGCTTTCTCCTCTTCAAGAGCCCCAGTGCCCCACAAGCTTTCCCCACACAGATCGTCCCGGCTCTCCCGTTCTTGCCAGTGGTTCCAGCTGGTCTGTCATCTGTTCGATGCTTGACTCCATTAACTTTGGTGTTACTCGTGTGCTGGATGCAATGGATCTCCGCCACTCAACCGAGCATATCTTGTCATACATGGATATCTCTTTTTGTCTGTTTCGGGCTCTGGCGTGTCTGGGTCATTGTGATAGCAGGTCGTACCCGTATGACGCCAAGGCGCTACTCGATAATATTTGCTTCGATTGGTGTTGTGCTTCATCTTGTCGTTTACGTTTTATTCGGGACTCGTTCGATAAAAGAACGTGGAAAATCTGACACAAAAGCACACCTGGGCGTGGAGAAAAGGTTTGAATATGATCTACTAGATTGATCGTTCAGGCCTTATCTCGATTTGAAGAGAGTGTCTGGAAACCGAAAGACTGGGAAAGCTGGAGCAAGCACCGGACTTCAAAAGTAGACCACAAAGACGACAGGACATTATTATAAATGAATACCAAAAACATTCCCGGTCACAAATTCCTCACAAGGGGATAAGCAAAGGCTCTCAGAGAGAACGTGTACTGGAAAAGCAGCTCGAAGAGGAGGGAGCCGGCACCGAAGAAATGGAAGAGATTCTGGCGTTAAGAAAATTAGCCGCATGAACAGGCAGCTATGGCAGCCTCCCTCCCCCCTCAACCCTCTACAAAAGCTACTACATCTCCTCTTTTTCCAGGCTGTGCATATACACAGCCTTGCCTTTCCTTATTTTCCGTAGCTTCTGTCACAGAATCTTGTCTTAACTCTTAACTCGACAGATTCATATTTGCACGTTGCTTGACGGTGAATTTTTGGGAACTACCTTACGAGTAATCTGACTCATCCCCCTCGACTCACCAGCAAACTGATCTAAGGCATCCACCCCCCACCGCTAGCTCCCCTTTCAATGTGACATATCTACTCTCATCTGGATCCCTTTTTCTTCGCTCAATCTTCATATATCTCACCGTCGCAACGCCGGCTGCGCTTCATCTTTGATTCTAGAATCGAGGCAACAACTCTCATCTCTCCATCTCTTCATCTCTTCAAACGCATCAGTCTAGCCGAACTCAACACACCAAAAGGACACCTAAGAAGGCTTGAGCATTTCAAGTCTTCATCATAGAGATAACCGTACACGAATTACTTACTGGCTAGTAGCCATCCAGCAAACAGACTGACATGGCTGTGGAACTAACTTGTAAGTTTTAAGAATACTAAAGGATGGCCAGCCGACAACACACTTACCTCACGGAAGCGCAAAGCGCAGTAATGCCGCCTGGCGATAATGTTGACGACCAGTCTGGCATGCAGGAAGCTATCGCTGTCTCGCTCCATACTAGATACAACAACCAGGCCACTCAGATGACAGATAAAGTGACAGAGGAACCCAATCCTCCTGTACAAACATGCCAAAACCGTGTCAACATCGATGACAGGATCAACGACATGACTATGCAAGCGGCGATAGAGCTGCCCATCGTCCACGACTCACAGGGTGACACGTGGATCTACATCGACGCACCACAAAGGCAGCCAGAACAGGACGAGCATGACTACGAACGCTATATCAAGCGCTATGAGACTCCTATCCTCCTGAAGAAGGACACTCTAACAGATTATTCACCTGGTCTCGCAAAGCTCTTCGGTCCTACCCAGCAATATCGAGTTCTTCGTCGTCGCAAGCTAACCAACAAACTACCGAGCCATGTCAAATATGTGATTGATTTGACACCACCAAGTGAAGGTGAAGGTACGCACACTCTTCAGCTCAATTGCACATCCTGAGTCGCAAGATACGTACAGAATGTGATACTCTTTTTGCGGCCCCAGGCTCGTCTTGTCATACAGATTCTGGCTGTGAAGAGGTGTTGCTGACTTTGAATCTGCGCAGATGCCGTCTTCCTAACCACTGAATTATGCTGTTCCGAGGGTGTCAGACTCTGGTATCAGTCCGGCCAGATTTGGAACGTTGCGAAGACTCTAGTGAAAGGCCAAGAAGAATATTCCTCTGTGCCACTAAAAACTGTGAGTACGTTCTTTCTCTAATGTCCAGAGCAGCCTGCTAAACCACAGAAGAATACCAAAAATCCGATCGGGTGGAGACAGTCGAGTGTTCCCAATTCGACTCCAGCAGGCTCCGAAGGCACGGGCTCGGAAGATACACTTTCGACCCCTATGCCGCTGGAGTACAGCCCCGTGAGACATCGCTCCGCTATCGAGCGCGTGCTTTCTGCTCTGCAAGGAAAGGATCCGTTGCTCGATTCGGCCACCAAGGTTTGGACGACGTTCGCTGTAGCAAAGAATTTCGACATGACACATAGTCCTCTGGAGGACTATATCATTCGTTGGCTGCGCGCTTACCCCAACTCCTACTTCCTAGAAGTCTTGCCTGAAGTCAGCCACCAAATTGCTGATGGGCTTCAAAATTACGCTCTTGCTCGTGACTCTTTTGCTATTCTGGTCGGTGAGGAGGCTCTTGATAGTCTTCGCTACCTCCGAGAACCTAGGTTGTACAGACGCACCACATTTGGTCGGAAAAAGGAAGATTTGCCGGAGCACATCCATACTCGCGTCGAATACGCCAGCAAGAGCTTCCTAGAGCGCATCAACATGAACTTCGCATCCATGGTCGACAGCATGCAATGGATTGACGAGCTGCCCGAGCTGCGTAGACTTTCCGCGCTCGCGAAGCCAGAGCTTCAGGCCATCGTCTACAAATTGGTCCGTCTCCTCAAGGATTACGTACGTGGGGCGATCTACAAAGTAATATGTACTGACCACAGCTCGGTTCCTGGACCTGATCTCCATTACGAGGGAGGCGAGGACTTGCTGCCGCGACTCGACCGTGCCGCTATATGGGCCAATATGCCATTAGATGAGCGCATTCTGTCACGAACCTGTTGGGAGGCCTTGAGATCAACTATCAAATTGCATGGAGCGTCGAACCTTGACATTTCAAGTAGCTGGAAATTGAAAGGTGAGAGAGAGGGTCTTGAC
Source organism: Evernia prunastri (assembly GCA_003184365.1). Taxonomy (NCBI): domain Eukaryota; kingdom Fungi; phylum Ascomycota; class Lecanoromycetes; order Lecanorales; family Parmeliaceae; genus Evernia; species Evernia prunastri. The sequence continues at coordinate 368,569 of NKYR01000012.1, forward strand.
CAGCTGAGCCCTACCGAAAATCGCGAGTTGGCTCGAGGGACTTACTGCGAGGTCAAGCGCTCAGAGCTTAGAGCACTCATGCGCACTGGTCAAGGCTACCTTGACCAAACGTGCAACGAATTGAATACCGACTCATTATCAGCGCGGTGTTACACCTTGCCACATCGTAGGTTCACTGCGGCGAAGGACAGGAAACGGTTTCGGGACTTGTTGCCCACGCCCTCTAATGCTCAAGTGGTTTACAACTCTCAATGGAAGTCGAATACCAAACCTTTGCCGAAATCGTCCTTTGCGTTGCCAGATCGTACCCTCAATTGTGCGCAAAACATCACTACCAACAGCGAAGCATCTTTCTCAATACCTGCTCAACCTATCGATATCCCTAAACCACTGAAGCGTACACAAGATTTCCACGATGCTCTCTCGCTTGCAGATGATAGACAAGCTGAATCGAATGTTCGCAGAAAATGGCCTTTTGGGGCAGCAAGGGATGACCCTGTGACTCAAGTGCTGAAGAACGTAGACGAACTTCATGTATCGACAGTATCATCGGATAAACGGCTGACTGTGGACAACGCAATGCAAGAGTCAGCGGACCAAGGACGTGAGAACGAAGAAAATCCAACAGGAATTGACCCTTGGCGTGGCTACAGTGGTCACCTGAGCTCCGCCAGCGAGAGCCTCGAACACCTGGCGCTCAAGAATAGGGCAGCTCCAGCAGAGAACTCCTCATGGGGTGACACTAATAGTTCGGACGAAGACGAAGAGTTCCAACAAAGACCCAATAGGACTTGCATGGCAACACAGTTCTTCGATCTTGACCGATTCTTTGAACAGGCTTACAATTGGATCGATACGTTTGCCAATTACCAGCTACGCTCTTCAAATAATGGGAGTCTGCAAGAACCCCTGAATCCCGGAATCGCCAATACGCTCGTCTGCCTTCAAGACAGTGAATGGAAATATCTCCCACTTTGGGCTGGTGGCAACGATGACGGATCAATGGGAGTGTACAACGATGACCTCCCTACTGCGGAGCATGGCTTCACAACTGCGGGACCCGAAGTCCATGACGGTTCGACTCCTGCTAACAGCGTCAAAGCGCCAAGTGAGTTCGAGCTGGTCAGCGCTGGAGACAGTGCCAGTACCTTTAATACATCTACGGCAACCAATCGTGGATTCTCAGACGGAATCCGTCGAGGTCATGTCCACGCCGCCGACTCTGTGGATGACTCGATGAGTGATAGCTTCACTATGGTGACTCCATCTGTTGATAGTGACGATGAAGAGACGTTTGCGCGGAAGCAAATAGAGGCTCAAGAACGTATAGAGAAGGCTGAAGAGACGGCGGCCAATGAGGCCTGTTGGATCGCGAAAGGAATGCGGAAGATGGTCGAAGAAGATGAAAGCTACGCTGACTTCTTCAGCGGCGAAGAGGATGGAGACGACAATGATACTGACCGTGCAGGAGTGGATGACGAGGATGACGAGGATGATATGGTCATGGTCTGAGGATGTACAACTTCAGTATACACAGATGCCTAGGATGGCTCAATGTCGAGACGGCCACATTTGCGACAAAAGCACGATCATGCGGGGGTTGATACAGACGAAAATTCGGGATTATGAGTTCGCAATTACACCCATGTCGAGCTCCTTTTTATGCTTGCGATTTCGAAATACCACCATTACTTCAAACGACACTCTCGCTGCATGCATGGCATTGTTGTGCGTAAGGGAAAGCACAGGATAGTAGATGATGTTCCGCAGGATATGGGATGCTGCATGCAAATTGTCGAGACATGATGGAAATCGTAATAGACACCAGCGTGCGATTGGCTGCAGTTAACCTTGCTCATTGCTTCAATTAGAAGATGCTCAAATAAGTGATATCCCAGTCGCACATAGATTCTCCATGCACTTCACACTGTACATGTCCAGCCACAATGACCTCGCCAACCTCAGGGTGAAATGTCTTGGCGCCTAGAGCGCAAAACCTCCCCTGCTTCATGATTTCCACATCATTCTGAATCTAGAAACGTGACTAAACCATGAATGCCGCCAACGCCCTCATAAGGTCCTCCGCAGCCAGCGTCGCCGCTGCTCCCCGCGTCCGTCTGAATCCAGCCCGTGTCCGCAAGCCCTCTCCGCTGCCTCTCCGCCCTCTAGTACCCGACCGCTTCAAGCCTCCCAAGGGACAGAAGCAAGTGTTCCTGTAAGCCACCCCACCCTGCCCTACCCTCACCGGTAATCCACGTTCCCACCAGAGAAGCCCCCCCCCAAAAAGCGAACCCACTGGCTAAAACCTCTATCCCCCTCCCCACCCGCAGACCCAACTTCACCCTCACCTTCCTCCGCACGCCGACGCAACCGCCCCACTTCGCCTCATTCCTCACGCCCCTCTGGCTCAACAAGCTCGACCTGAAGGACTACCTCTACAACCTGTACGGGGTGCAGGCGCTGCGCGTGCGCTCGTACGTCATCCAGGGCAAGGTCGCGCGCGACGACCGCACGGGCCGCCTCCGCCGCACGAGCCCGCAGAAGAAGATGACGGTCGAGCTGGCGCCGCGGGGCCAGGGGCAGGGCCCGTTCGTGTGGCCGGCGGAGGAGGAGGAGGAGGAGGTGAAGAAGAAGGAGGAGGAGGACAAGGGGGAGAAGGGGGCGAGGGAGGCCGGGAAGAAGTACCGCGAGGAGCAGAGGAGGCGGCAGCGGCCGGACGAGAGGTATCGGATGGAGCAGGTGGACGCGAAGGGGTTGAGGGAGAGGGCGGCGCGGTTGCTGGCGGGGAAGGCGAGGTGGAGGCCTGGGTGGGAGGTGCATGGGGGGGAGCCGGCGGTGGCGATGGGGAGGGAGGGGCAGGGGGGGGGGTGAGAGGGGTTACGGGAAGGGGAAATGGGAAGGGGAAGGGGAGGGAAAAGCGTTTGAAGGAAGACGAGAGAGGTAGTGAGGGAGAGGTTGAGGATATTGTATACTGTGCGCATACACTAGGCGCAAGAGTATTGTATTTCGAAGGTAAATACCCTAGCTACGAAGCTATGGAAGCAATCGGCGTGGTCAAGGATATCTCAAAATTCCAGCAACGCCCACGTATCATCATCCACTGTCGTAAAAATCATGCTGTGGCTCAATAGCTCGTCTCCAGCCTTCCTCACATCCGGAAGGTTCATTTGCGCTATTGCGGCTATGTTCTGCACATGCAACCCTTCGTTGTTCTGCGGACTGCTTTTTATCGTCTGATACACCCTCTTCGCGGCCACCGAAACATTCGGGATCGGTTGTCCATTCATCCCTCCACCACCACCATAGCTGACTTCGCCTGCGGCTGCGGCTGCGCCGGCGCCTTCATTGGCTCCACCGCCCTCTGCCTTGATCTGATCCAATGGACCTTTGACGAAGTAGAGATGGACGTAGGTTGCCTCGAGAAGGTGGTGTGTGATCTCCATTTTATCAGCAATTGGTCTTATAACGTGGGCTCCGACGTGGCGTTTATTGTTGAAAGCCTTCAGGCGGCCCCAGACACGGGCCCATTCGTTCTCGACGAGCTTTGGTTTTGGAGTGGTGGAGTCAGATGTGGTATCCATAGACGCATCGGCGTCGATCCATTGTTTCACTTCTATCGTTCCGGTGCCGTCGTCGAGTTTGTATGTTATGTTTGTTGTTTGCGTGGATATGTTGCGGATTTGGCCGACGAAGGAGACCTAATGGGTCTAAGTTAGTCAAGGTAGTGATGGAGCGCAACGAGATGGTTTGGAGAATGTACTTGTGTAATTTCGATGTCATCGATCTTGAATTCTGCGTCAGGATGTGGTTGTTGTGCGTCGAGGACTTGCTTTATGGTGACAGGTCTGAGGTTATCTTTGCCATACGTTCCCTAAATAGTAAGTCACCTAAGGGCAAGGGAAAAGACCCGAAATGACCATGTATCACCTTCCCAGCTGCGCCTTGGCTCCCACTTTGTGAACCTCCCATGAATCCTCCTCCACCTGCCCCCCCTTGAGCTCCATATGACGTTGTAGAGTAGCCACCACCGTAATCTGCAAAGAGAATATCTTAGCGGCTGTCGCCTATCGTTTTCGAAGGCTGCTCACCCATGCTGAATTCTCTTTGAATTCTGACTAGGTTGAAGAACGCTGGAAATAGAAAGTGATTGGCTGTGTGGCTTTTTCTTTGGGACAAGACATGCGACTTCCTGGATTGTAGCGCTCAATGGAGACGGGGCAGAGCGTAGCCTAGGTCTTCTGATGCACGATCCTTGAGCTGCTTCGGATGCTTGATGTTCGATGTTTACGTCGCGTCTGAGGCTCACGTGTAAAGTGGTTCATGCGCGCTAGTCGACCCGGTATTTTAGCGTATGCAGAAAACGCTGGAATCCTTGGCACTGAGAAAATCGCCTCGCGTCCACTGTGGGAGTGTGTATCATATATATTCTTTAACATTGCGACTCTAACGCAGTTAGAAAAATAAAAAATGATTGAGAATTGACGCAGTCTTAGATCTTAAAAATCTACAAGTTGTGATATTCTTTTATGTCTCTACGAATACAGAAGAATTTCTTGATATTCTTACTACCCTGACATCACAATATCGAGAGTACTAATTCATACAAACAAATATTGTACATATCTGTTGTATATATCGATTTGGCTATGTTCACAGTCGGCGCGAGAAGATTTTCCCAGTGCCAAGGATTCCAGCGTTTTCTGCATACGCTAATTCACCCGATGGTCGCCTCAGCATTTTGACCTCTTCTGTACTTCAATCAATTGAAGCCGCCGACTAGACGAGCAGGCCACAGATGATCTGGAGAACAAAGGTCGTCACCAATCGGCCCAGAAGCTATATTGCGTTCAGCAAAGATGATCGTTAGCCAGAGCCGGTAAGATCGGATAGTCACTTAAAGGAACGAGGATTCAATGTTCAGCCTTCTGCTATCGTACATGTGCGGTATTTTATGGAAACGCTTACAGAAGTCAACCTATAATGCTGCTATACTGGATCTCTGTTTCTGTGGCTTTGTGCTTGGCGGGGGATACATACCGACTGACTCTCTATACCTTTAGCCAACGGGCCGGTGCCCCTTCGCCACCAAATTCATAGCAAATGTCACCATCCTTAGGCTTCGAGTCTAATCCAGCCGTTGGTAAAACCAATAACGGGTTCTCATATACAATTCTATCAACTTGTTTGGGTTATCTTCACATGGAATCTATCGTGGTTAAGGTTGCACTCTGCTTCATTTGATAGTGATTTAGGATTTAGATCAAATGTTCTGGATATTTCAGGGTCGTAGTCCTAAAAAGCCATCGTGATTAAAGGTGTACTCTACTTCATTCAGTAATGATTTAGGATTTGAATCAAATGTTCTAGATATTTCAGGGTCATAGTCCTCAAAAGCTATCGTGGTTGAGGGTGTACTCTGCTTCATTTGATAATGATCTAAGATTTAAATTAAATGTTCTGGACATTTCAGGGCCATAGTCCTAAAAAGAAACAGTTCTGTCACTAAACTTTCCTAAACGGCTTTTTTGTACCTATGATATACTTTGATTTGTTGTTTTGAGTCCTTATAGTATAGCAATATTTGATAGAAAGATTCGAACTATTTCTGGTCTATTACGGGCTCTGCCAGTGGAATGCGAAAAAGAAAAAGAAAGAGAACTCCGTAGAAGAGAAACCTTCATGATTTGGTACTTCGATTATAGTCTACTGCTATGGCCTGTCAAATTTTTGGAGGATGGTGACTTTTGACACCGACTGTTTATGACGAGTCCCGCTTCGTAAAGTGAGCCGACTATATCAGATTGAGACTGCAACACTTCGCATAGCCGATTGTCACGGCTTCACCTTTCTCATCCGGGTGCCTTTGGAGACGGGTGTCAGCCCAAATCGCAAACTTTGCGATACTTGCGAAATGCCGCTCGAATTGGCGGCAGCTGGAGGGTTTTCAAATGTGGTTCTACTCCAGCAAGAAGCTTCTACCACAGGGGGCATCCCATGCCTTATACTGGCAGTAGCTGGGCTAGCACTGAACCGGGTGTTGTTACCGTAAAGGCAGCCTTTCAGATATTCGATACCCCAAACTCTCATAGCAAACTGGCTATCATTATGCGACCACAGAAATGACTGCGCCAGGAAACGGATCGAGCTCTTTCACCCTTGCCTATCCCACGGACACTCACGCGTTCTATCCCTATCCGGGCCCCACAATCGTGCATACTCCAACAAGATTCTGAAAGGAGCGAGCTTCATGTCCACCGGCCTCCAGGTCTCTTGAACCCAACTCCTTCCCTCTTCCGCAATGGCTTTTCCAACCTCTTGTCCTTCCTGAGTCTCGACGAAGAACCTGTTGTTTGATTTTTACGTCAATTTTCCCAAGTCAAGAAGTGGTTCAGAATCGCGGGACATGACTCTTAAGGACGTGTCCCAAAACCCAAAAATTGGGCAGGAAGAGGCAATATGAGCTCGGAATTACTCGGGCAGCTCTTTCATGCCCAACGTGAGAGGCACATAATGAACCCAAGGCACAAGAAAGTCATCATGCCACTCTCGAAATATCGTCAATTTGGATACTGTGTTGTGGGAATGTAAGAGATGCTGAAAACGCTCGGTATAGCTGTGCCCGTCGATGTCAAAGGCGAGTTTGCTGCCGTAGGATGCCTTCATATCCTCGTGAGCTGTGAGAACCAGACTCTCTTTTGGATCTTCCATCCTTTCGCACTCCTCCTCGGAGCAGTGACGGATATCTGAGAACTTGACATGAACATACCCTAACAGCGCGCTCATGGTACACTTATGGGTCTCCCAAGATTCACCGTTCTCGAAGGAGAGATATAGGTTTGCTCTCATTGTTGAGCTCTCTGACGAGTCTAAATCGCTGGCTTGTTCTCCAGCTATCATCGTTCCAGACGCCATCCATGGTCGCCCCAGTCCAGTACAAACGTTTTTTTTCCCCGACTCAGGGTATACCCTCCCTTTCATCGTACCAAGTCATCGCAGGGCTGTAGTCTGTAGCCGGCATGAGTAGATCTTGATTAGAGGAGAGTTTGGTCCGTGAGAATATTGGCACGAGTGTATTGGTATGCGCCAAGTCTCCCGGCGATGAGAAAATACCGTGCATAGCTCCAGCTTCGGGCAGCTCGCATACGTTCCTAATACGAGAGATTTTTTGTGAAAATAGTAGCTGCTCCAAGTCTTCGTTGATAGCGATCTGCTGTAGGGGCTGCGAGGAAAGGCCGGAGCAGGCTGGAGAGTCAAGGGGGCATGAGATACAAATGATTCGGAGTCAGTCACTTCTTCGGGATAGATATTAAGTTGGTGGGAATTCCTTGACCCTTCTAACGCCGAGACATTTCTCGCAACTCGAAACGTCATACGAGACAAGCTGAGAGTCAACATACCGAGCTGTGATTTCCCAGGTCCGGTGGGTTCCGACATTATTGAAGTAGACATGCCTGGGCGACTTTGTCCTGATTTTCCATGGATCGTGCGTATCATCCTCGGGGATTGGGCAGTTGCTGACACCTCTCGAGAGGGCGTCTTGTGGAGCGAACACCAATGGTTCGTCAAATGGGTGAATATATATTCCATGTCTGGAAGGAACTGTAAGAAGGGCTCCATTCTATCTTTGAGTATATCGTCATGGCAATTAATATGGAGGATGAGTCACATTTGTCTTACAGGCACTATCCGATGCGTTCAATACATACGATTTATCGCGGTTCCTTCGTTGAGGTACAATATCTGATGATCTTTGACACGAGTTCCAAGCATCTTCCCTCCAATATTTCTTGGATCTAGTGCTTCTCGTACTCGCGCGCGTAACTTACGTGTAGATGTCCCCCAATAGGGTTCAGAAGTAGCCATGACCGAGTCGTAGTTGTCGATTATAGTGGCGTTCAACCTGACGGCGACATGATACCACTCGTCAAACCCAGGTGGAGGTTCTCTTCTGTATCTTTTTTTTGTACTTTGCCATGGCCTCTTCCAACGACTTGGATTGACTCTCCACCATGTGACTATATTGTTGTCTGGCATCCTCGACAGAGATTTCAGTTGGGTGCTTCTGACCGCTCATTGGGCCGAGAGAACATAAACACGGAGTTCTCTATCCGCCACTGGATGAAGAATTGTTGAAGATAGTCCATGGAAGTGGAACAGCGGCTAAATACCTATTTGGGGAAAGCAGGGAAGAGGAAGACATAGCAAACAAAGAGAGAGCAATAGAGAGGATGACATCTGGTTTGAGAGTTGAGAGCAGAGAACCAGCCATTTGAAAGCTAATCGTGCCATATTTATTAACATGTTATTGATCTGTTTGACCTTGATACTTGACTTTTGACTTTTCAAGCCACGCAGTTGTTGCGCCAACTTTGCTATTCAGTGCTCGAACATATGCAGTATTCACCATGATAATATAATAAATTAAACCGTCACGATAATGTTATGGGATGGCGAGGTACATATGAGTTGGTTAGAGCAGATAAACTTGCTCGTACTCTATTATGGACTTCGGCCCGAAATTTACCCGCTTCATTAGTACATATCGGCAATACCTCGGATGTTCGGATCTTGAAACTGCTTGAGAAAAAGTCCCACTGATGAGTAGCTACTCCGTCGCAATGCCTCACCGACCCTCATCCCCAGCGCCCTCTGAAAATGAGGTCGATATCTCAGGGGCTCTCTTCGATGATGGCGGCAGCGTCGGCTCCAGCGATGATGGGCAAACGCAACATCCAGACCGCAAAGCTCGAATGTTGGAACTGGGAGACATGCCAGATCTGGAAGGCGATTTCAGCTCGGATGACGCAACATTCATTGCGCAAACGCAAGCCGCGTCGAATCGCAAAGCATCAAAAGTCAAGGGCAGAAGTTTGAAGGGTTCTGGGTTCCAGTCCATGGGTCTCAGTGCGAATTTGCTCAAAGCAATCACTCGAAAGGGCTATTCAGTGCCGACCCCCATCCAGCGGAAGACCATACCTCTCGTACTTGACGGCCAAGATGTGGTAGGAATGGCCAGAACAGGGTCAGGGAAAACCGGAGCCTTCGTGATCCCCTTAGTTGAGAAGTTGAAGGGACATAATGTGAAAGTGGGGGCAAGAGCCTTGATCCTAGCCCCCTCTAGGGAGCTTGCATTACAAACTTTGAAGGTGGTTAAAGAGCTGGGAAGAGGGACCGATCTGAAGTGCGTGCTACTTGTAGGTGGAGACTCATTAGAGGAACAATTCTCGTACGTACTCTCAGAGAACGTCTAGGGAGGGGATGATTACTCTCCCTCCCCGCATGTTGTAAGGCTCGGAAACCTCATCGAACCAGCTATGCTGATTCCGATACCTTTCTCCAGCTTCATGTCGGCAAATCCAGATGTCGTGATTGCTACCCCCGGAAGATTTCTGTACGTCAGCCATCACAAAACATTCTGTATCTCTTTCAAGGCTTACCACTGACCTCATCAAAGTCATTTGAAAGTGGAGATGGGATTGGACCTGTCATCTGTTCGATACGTAGTGTTCGATGAGGCCGACCGTTTGTTCGAGTTAGGGTTCGCAGCCCAATTGACCGAGATTCTACACGCTCTACCTCAGTCAAGGCAGACGCTGCTTTTTTCAGCTACACTCCCAGCGTCACTTGTTGAATTTGCCAGAGCCGGTTTACAGGAACCCAATCTGGTACGGCTGGATGCGGAGAGTAAAATCTCGCCCGATCTTCAAAGTGCATTTTTTACCATGAAAAGCGGAGAGAAAGAAGGGGCGTTGCTGCATGTTCTTAACGTAAGTCGATATTCCTTGCATCGATGAAAACATTGTTCGCTCAAATGACTATGAGTAGAACATCATTAAAATCCCAACGGGCCAGACAGAGGCGGCGAATCGAGCGAAAGAAGAGGCTAGTAACCGAAACAAGAAGAGAAAGAGGAGTGAGACTGATGCCATGGAGTCGCGCGAAACCCCTACAGAACACTCTACCATCGTATTTGCTGCCACCAAGCATCACGTAGATTATCTTGCGGCTCTTCTGCGGCAGTCAGGCTTCGCTGTATCTTATGCTTATGGTTCCTTGGATCAGACGGCGAGAAAGATGCAAGTGCAGAACTTCCGAACCGGCATGACAAACATCCTGGTGGTGACCGATGTTGCCGCGAGAGGTATCGATATTCCCATTTTAGCGAATGTCATTAATTACGACTTTCCCGCCCAGCCAAAGATATTTGTTCATCGCGTGGGTCGGACGGCAAGAGCTGGTAAAAAAGGGTGGAGCTATAGCTTGATTCGAGAATCTGATGCGCCATATTTGTTGGATCTACAGCTATTCCTTGGAAAAAGATTGGTGCTTGGTCAAGATGGAGGCAGTGATCTCAATTATGCCGAAGATGTTACTGTAGGCAGTTTGGTGAGGGATCGGCTGGAAAGGAGTTGCGAATGGGTCAGCAAGCTGCTCGATGAAGACTCAGACCTGCAGGCACTACGATCTGTTGCCCATAAGGGCGAAAGGCTATATCTCAAGACGCGAAATGCAGCTTCAAGCGAGTCTGCGAGGAGAGCGAAAGAAGTGACTACGTCCAAGAGCTGGATGGAGTTGCACCCTCTATTCGATACAAATTACGGTGAGATCGAAAGGGCGAAGATGCTTGCCCGTATCAGCGGCTTCAAACCCCCCGAGACCGTTTTTGAAATTGGCAAAAGAAACGCGACTAGTGAAGCTGCCGAAGTCATGAAAAAGCGAAGGATAACCGTGGACAATCAGCGTCGGAAGAAAGATGCACTGCAACGTGCAGAGCTCAAGATATTCGACGAGGACACATTTTCCAACAGGACAGCTGAAAAGCTCCAGGATCTCGGTCCTGACGAAAGCGAGCCACCGGAACTCGAAGTAGACATGGACTCCGCATCTGAGGACGAGCTCGAAGTTACCTTCACCCAATCCGACCCCCCGAAGGGTGACCGAAAGAAAGACGATGGTTACAAAGATCCTTCTTTCTACATGGGCTACACGCCGACTTCCATCAATCTAGCCGAAGATCGAGGATACGGCGTGCACTCTGGTGGAAATTCCAATAATTTCGTCCTCGCAGCTCGTGATGTGGTATTGGATCTGGCAGCGGATGACGGAGCCAAAGGCTTTGCACAACCGAGCCGCCCGAGTGGCTTGCGATGGGATAAGAAAAGCAAGAAATACGTCGCGAGAGCCAACGATGAAGACGGGAGTAAAGGGGCGAAAATGATCAGAGGCGAGAGCGGGCAGAAGATCGCGGCGAGTTTCAGGAGTGGGAGGTTTGATGCGTGGAGGAAGTCAAATAAGATTGACCGACTCCCGCGCACGGGCGAAGCCGAGACAGCTAGCAACAGGGCCAGTGGAGGGGGCGGCGGGAAGAGATGGAAGCACAAGAAAGAAGACGCACCGAAGGATGCGGACAAGTACAGGGACGACTTCTACAAGAGGAAGAAGATGGTGGATAAGGCGAAGGAGGAGAGGAGGGGGAGATTTAGAGAGGGCAAAGGGAAGAGCGAGATCAAGGGGGTCGATGACGTGAGGAAAGAGAGGGGCTTGAAGGAGAGGAGGAAAGAGAAGAATGCCAGGCCTGGAAAGAGGAGGTAGTAGCGATGAAGGCTCCTGGTAAGATAGATTTGGAGCGGCTGACTATGATACCCATGAGTAGCTACTAGTTCGATACCTGATATTTGTCACCTCTGAATAGCATGCCATTGCCCTATTTTCAGTCCAGTATTTGAGTTGCACTGACCGATAAGCTTGAAGGCTCGAAAACCTTCTGAGCCAAGTCTTATTGTGCACTACATTGGGGCCAAATGGAAGTGCATTTAACAATGGGTCAGACGAACATCTAGAATGAAGCATGAGGATGGTCAGCCACTTGCCCTCGGGTTATATAAATGAGCAAAAAAGTTCCAGAAACAGGGGATTCTCAGATAGGAGCGAAAGATGATGACATTTTCTTCGTTCATCTGGTCCTTGGACCATCAGCTGAACTATGCTTTTTGGTTGAATCATCACAGAATGCTGTAATGCTGACGAGGAAGCGCTCAAGATGAAGACTTACAAGATCGGAAGACTTTTGGAAATCTCTACTCTCTGTCATTTTCCGAGGCCCTGCCACCGTCGCTCGTTGCCGACTTGGTAGCTGCAGATTCCTCTTGTGATTTTTTACCGTTGCTTGCAACCTCTTTCATTTCTTCTGATGGGGCCTTTTCAGTCCCATCTGCACGGTCAGCTGGATCTGGTACTCTTGACAGCTTCGAGTCTTGTGCTCTTGTCTTCGGGGCCCGTAGCGCAAACACAAGTGCCCAACCCAAAGCTGAGGCGGCGAAGAAAATCGGCCAATCCACCGAGAAACCTCTCACGGGCTTATTCAATTTGTCAAATGCTTTCAAACCTGACGCCAACGTTCCTATGCGACCCTTGCGTAGCCACAAGAATCATACAAGTACAGCAGCTAAATTACCACCCAAGCAGTCCATGTGGTTCCAGCTGTGATATATTAACTCTTGCTGCGCTGTCGCGGATTTTGTTGCTTACCGAGATTTAGTCGTTAGTGGCATGCAGAGATTGAAGACAGAAACGCCAACAACTAGCTTATACAAAAGGACGCTTGGCCTGACACCCGCAAAACTGATGATAGTCCGCGGTCTTATCAGAGCTGCAACGCTTACTAGATTTTGCGGAACGCCAGCGTCTAAGCAATGTCAGGTTGCGTGAGAGAGATTCGGATCGGACGCCCCAACGGGTCGTGAGCATACATAGGCAGACTAAAGATCCAGACGCCGCGGAATTCGGCCTGACCCATCTATCCCAGTCTCTTATGATAGTGTACTGTGTGTCTATCACCTTTCTCTGTTTCTTGACTTCCTCCAGATCCTTCGAGAGATCCCTCGGATCAAACAGTAGCTTGATTAAATCTTTTATAGTGGAGATCCCTAAAGAGGCTAAGATCTGGGCCACTTTGGCATTGGCCGCATTGATCAAACGAGCAGAGGCGTGGATTTGCTGGAGTTGTGCTTGTGTAATGCTTCGGCAGGGATTGGTGACTCGAGCCCACGCGCAGTCCGCAGCTGCTGCAAGGAAACCTCCAAGAACGTAGACGACAAAAAACGTACGACGATTGAAGACCGAGCCTAGTATACTTGCGACTCCGATGAGGACCAAGGAATCAATCATCAGACTTGCGAGGCCACTATGAACAGATTGAGAAGTGACGTAGCTACCCACAACGGAAATATTGCGGACGTCTTGGTGCCTTCGATAACTCCAGAAGCGTTCGACAGTGTTCTTATACTGTCGGCCCAGTTTGGACTCCCATTGCACAGAATTCAGCAGGTATAGAATGATGTATATCATGAGTATTGGGAGACTAATGGCAAAGGCCCTCCTCACACTTTGACGACGACATGAGGGATCGAGTGGCTGTACAAAAATCGCTACGGGGTCATTTGCTGTTGCATGAAATCTCACGTGTGTATTTCGAATCACGGAAGGTCTTTTCGAAGACTGTGTGGCCGCTGATTTGTAGAAAGAGCTCAATATTATCAATGGCGAAAGTCGTGGCAAATGCGCGGATTGAGCGAGACTGAGTCGGTTGTGTACAGCTTTCCGCGCGATGTCGTGAGCGCTCTGGCCTTGAAATTGTTCCAAAGGAGGCGGAGGACGGCGTTGAGGCACGCATGACTGATAAAGCTTCGCTGTCACAGGACAATAGATCTTCCACAATTGCCCCACTGACTTGAATCCAGAGGTTCCAGGCGTCGCAAGTCGAGATAGGGGAGCCACAGGCGATAAGAGCCTACTCAATAGAGTACATGGGGGCGCGCTCCTAAAAAAATTCAAGCATAGCATGATTCGTACGCACATGAAAAACACTCGAAGTAACACGGTCCATATAGGCAGAGATCGTAGATAATGTCAAAAAATTCCAAAGCAAGGGGGAGCAGTCCCAAATTTCGCATGATGCAAATCGCCCAAAAGGGCTGTGTCTAGCTTCCAAAAGCTGGACATATGAGGGCTGCATTTGGAGCCCTTTTCAGCGACTGAAAGAACTGATGCCACAATACTTGGCTGGTACATTAGTGCTCTTTGGTGCCTTTGGAATGGCGAACTTATGAAGTAGCAGACTTTGCCGAAGAGAACGAAGGTTGAAGTGAAAGTAAAATAACACGAAGCGTGACCGTCCTGTGGGGTCGATACTTAAGACTACTCTGCTAGCGCATAAATGAACCTCGGCTAAGTGTATTCGACTCGTGACCACTGACGAGAGATGATTGTAAACTATTGGCTTTTAAACCGTATATAAACATACTCACCTAGAAGAATCTCATCATTTCCTACCGCCTTCGCTTTCCGACACACCCCACAGAACTTCCTAACATCTTTTCAGAAAAGAACCCTAGACGAACGGGGATAAAACCAACTAGCCACTGACGTGTTTGAAGATGGGCCAGAGCAAGTCCCAGACTCTACCCATCCTACCTTTACCCAAAGGATCCGTACTGTTGCCAGGGATTACCCTTCGTATACCAGTTGCCAATCGAACCGATATACCAGCGCTCCTCACCTCCGTGTTTACCAAAGACAGACGGCCCAGGGTAGACGCCACTGCCATCTCGATCGGATGTGTGCCCATCAACTCTCCTCTGCTCCGCTCAGACGGCCAGCAACTGCTTGAAGATGGTGCCCGGAAAAAAAACCGACGAATTGACGATGAAGCTACCAATCCTGGCGATGCTGATCACCGAGATCTATTCATCTATGGTACGGTAGCCAAGATCTCTGGCGTCCAAGGGCGCAGGGCCGATGATCTATCATTGATCGTGGAGGGGGTGAGAAGATTTAGAATCGACAGATTCACTCAAATGAGGCCATACTTCGAGGCAGAGGTGGCCTACTTGGATGAAGAGGGTATGCAAATCGGACGCAGTGAATCAGGCCAAGCACCAACTGACTTCTCCGTTAACAGTTCTAATGACTGACGCTGAAACGCAAACCCTCTTCGAACATCTCAAGCAGACATCTCGCGAACTTCTGACCCTCGTTCGAGTTGCTTCATTTCTGCCCCGATCATCTACAAATTTGTCGCCCCTTCTGGCTCGACGTCTAGAACTATACGTGTCTAAAAAGGGGCTAGCAGACGCTGGAGTACTTGCAGATTTCATGACAAATATTGTCGAAGCTTCTTTGGAGGAGAAACTACGAGTACTGGCTGCCCTGGACGTCAAAGACAGGTTGCATCAGGTTATCGAGTTGCTCTCGCGGCAGATACAAGGGATGAAAGGGAGTGTCAAGATCACAGCAATCACGAGCACGATTCCATCAAACCAAGGTCTCAACATCAACAATATTAATCGCAAGGATAGGGACGCTCTAATTAGTCGAGCGATGAATACCTTCGGAGGTTTCAACCCTGGCTTCTCTGCTCCAGGGGGAGGTGATGAAGGTGGCGACGAGGAGCCAAATGAACTTGAAGAACTTAAGAAAAGAATTGCTGAGGCGAGGCTTACGCCTGAAGCGCAGAAGGTGGCGGACAGGGAGCTGAAGAGGCTAAAGAAGATGAATCCTGCACAGGCTGAATACGGCGTCTGTAGGACCTACATCGAAACACTCGCTGAGGTCCCGTGGAGTGCAGTGACTGAAGACCAGCTTGGCGTGGAAACGCTGAAGCGAGCACGAAAACAACTTGATGATGACCATTATGGCTTGCAAAAGATCAAAAAGCGTCTGCTGGAATATCTTGCTGTATTGAGATTGAAACAGGCACTCAATTCGGACATTGAAGCCCAAATTGCCAAAGCTAGGGAAGAAGCTCTTCCACCGAAAGACGACAATTCAAACTCGGAGACAGGGCGGACAGAGACTGAGGCTGATTCGGCTAAAATACAGATACTTCAGAGCAAGCGCCGAGTCGACAAATCACCCATCCTGCTTCTCGTCGGCCCTCCAGGGACAGGCAAGACCAGCCTTGCAAAGTCTGTAGCGATTGCGCTTGGACGCAAGTTCCACCGCATCTCACTTGGTGGTGTGCGTGATGAGGCAGAGATCCGTGGCCACAGGAGAACGTATGTCGCTGCAATGCCGGGTCTGATCGTCAACGGCTTGAAGAAGGTTGGCGTGAACAATCCAGTGTTCCTCCTTGACGAGATCGATAAAGTGGGTGGCTCCAATTTTCACGGAGATCCATCAGCTGCTATGCTAGAAGTGCTGGACCCCGAACAGAACCACTCATTCAATGACCATTATATCAACATACCGATAGACCTTAGCAAAGTCCTCTTCATCGCCACAGCAAACAGTCTCGATACGATACCTCCTCCTCTTCTGGACAGAATGGAAACTATCCAGCTATCCGGCTACACCACTGTCGAGAAGCGCCATATTGCGAATCAACATCTCATCCCTAAGCAAATCAATGCTAATGCCCTTTCGACGGTCGATATTCATTTCAATGACGATGTTGTCGATACGATCATAACATCATACACACGCGAGTCTGGGGTTCGCAATCTCGAACGCGAGATTGGCTCTGTCTGCCGCTATAAAGCCGTTGAGTATGCTGATGCTAAAGATACCTCTACCCTCAACAAATATAATCCCCACATATCCGTGCCTGATCTAGAAGAGATCCTCGGCATCGAGCGCTTCGATGAGGAAATTGCGGAGAAGAGATCCGTCCCTGGCATTGTCACTGGTCTTGTTGCTTACAGCTCCGGCGGTCAAGGCAGTATCCTTTTCATCGAAGTTGCAGATATGCCTGGCTCGGGGCGCGTGCAGCTGACGGGAAAGCTCGGTGATGTGCTGAAGGAAAGCGTTGAGGTAGCTCTTACATGGGTTAAAGCGCATTCGTATGAGCTTGGCCTTACAACGGATGCGAATCAAGACATCATGAAGAACCGCAGTGTTCATGTGCATTGTCCTAGCGGTGCTATACCGAAAGACGGCCCTTCCGCTGGCTTGGCGCATACGATCGCTCTCATCTCCTTATTCAGCGGTAAGGCAGTGCCTCCTACTATCGCTATGACGGGAGAAGTGAGCCTAAGAGGCAGGGTCATGCCCGTAGGCGGTATCAAGGAGAAATTGATCGGCGCTTTGAGGGCAGGAGTCAGGACAGTATTACTACCCAACCACAACCGGAAGGACGTCAAGGATTTGCCGGAAGAGGTGAAGGAGGGTTTGGAAATCATTCATGTTGGGCATATTTGGGAGGCTATGCGACACGTCTGGCCTGAAGCTCATTGGCCTGGGGAACAGCATCTTGCGGGGATTGAAAGCAGATTGTAAATCAAAGTGAATGGCATCTTGGCTTGGTTGCGGGCATTTTACGGAGAATTGGAGGAAATTATCGTTCGAACGCATAGGACACTTGTATATAGTGAATTTGGACGCATTGTCCACAAGTCTCGAGGGCGTCAGAAGACATTTCAGGTTCTTGCGCATATTATACAGCTTTCTCCATCCGGACACCAAAGTTACACAAAAAGAGAGCCATCGTTGCGTAATCCTCCGTACAAAGCCCGACTGCCTGCTCATATCTGCTTCATCTACTGCTGGGGAAACCCTCCATGTTCACTTCTGCACTTTGTTGTCCCCTTGAACAGCCTGTTCGTAAGAAGGCGGCACACCTCCCTGAGCGCTCTCCCCTCCTGCCTGCTGTCCCTCTTGCTGCGCCACCGTGCCGTACCCTCTCTGCTGCTGCGGTCCAGCAACATACATGTGCTGGCCCCCGTGCGGCTGATTTTGCTGCCTCAGCGCTTCGCTGCTGGGCTGGTGGTTCACATAGTAGTATGTGACTCGCCCATTCTCGCCCTGGTCGTTGGGTATGGTTTGGTACTCATAATCGTCGGGTTCAGGGTAGAGGGAGATGATGTACCAGGCGTGGATGAGGCCTGGGATGTAGCCGAGAGTGCAGAGGAGGATGTTGATGAGGCTGTCAGCGGTACAGATGCCGGATTTGATCCAGACGGCGATGGGAGGGAAGAGGATGGCGAGGAGGCCGAGGAAGATGTCACCGCTGCACATTGTTTGTTGAGATATAACGATTCGACGAAGAAATGGGCGGTGGATGCTGACTGGTGGTCTTGTAGGTAGTGTTGTCTGTCAATCAAAGAAGAGGGAGAGCTGATGGGATTGCGTCTGCCTGAGAGTCTGACAAGTCCGCGTTTCCCGAATTTGTGGCCGAGTCTTGGCGGTGGTGAGCCGCAGCCGCCACCACCGCGTTGGGCTTCGAGCGCGTGTCGACTTGGCGAACATCAACAAAGAACCTCTTCAGGAACTGCATGCGACGAAGGTTCTTCATTCCAAACGCTGACCTTCTCACAAGCATAAGAGTACTACTCAAAACATCTTCGAGCCTACGGAGCAAGGATCCTAAATGCCTGATACCACGAGAACTGCCGCCGCGAAGAGCAGGCTTGAGTCACCATTCAGCGCCAGACATCAACGCAGGTGGAGGAACTGCCCTTCGAGCAGGAAGAATCGCGAAGCGCGGTGACAAATACCATCAATAGGAAAGGATTGGGTGAATGAGATTGTTGGAGTCGAATCAAATTTCGATCAATAGGAATTGAATAAACCAACAATAGCTTGGTGAATACCGTCAATACTAGGCGAAGGAGTGAATAGCTTCAAGCTCACAGCGTGAAAGAAAAGACCAACCTCCACTTTTACACTAGCGCCAAATTGTGAGCTTTCCTCCTATTTAATTCATTCCAAGTCTTCCACCTTCTCTACGTTTACAACATCTACACCATACTCACACTTCGCTTCATTCCAATCATACAGCTTCTGGCAAGCAATCCTTCCACTTACACATCTTTAATCTACAGCTTCTGGCAAGTTCACCATTACCGTAACCATTTTCAACACCTCTGCTTCCAGCAAGCTTCACTCCGATCCGTCCAACTAATACACGGCTTCACCACCCAACCAACTAAGCCCAACCACCTAAAAAAAAATACCAGCAACACTCGAAAGCATGTCTACCGCTGGAGATCGTCGCGTCACCCGCTCTGGCTCAAAGGCACGCTCAACTGGAGCTGCGTCGACCGGTGCCCCCTCCGTAGCTGCCTCCAGCCGCGGACGTTCTCGCCGTGCCGGCTCTGCAGCGCCACTGGCAGAAGACGACAAGCCGGCGGTTGGCAGCCAGGTAACTCGTGCCTATGGCACCGAGGGCAAGTCAGCACAAGCGCAGCTTTTGTCTGCCCAAGTTGGCATGAACCAAGCCATCAACCCTATCGCCAACGCTGTTTCCAGAGCTCAAGCTCCGGAGACTCCCAATGCCAACACTTCGGGTAGGCTTCCAACGCTCTCCGAGGAGCCGGAAGGCAGCCAAGGGCGCGCGCAGTCCTCCGCGGATCGCACGCCTTATGTCATCGAGCGTCGCCGCTATTCTATCGATAGCAACCAGAATGCGCCGACCACACACCAGAGCTTCTTCTCTAGGTATTTCTGGGGTCCCCGTCGCGACGTATTCAATCCGGAAGAACCACAGCGTCCATCCAATGACGCTATCGAAAACAACATCCCAGCGCATATCAACGATCTGGATGAGCTACGATTCAACGGCTTTGCACCTCAGCCGAGACTGTACCGCTTCATATATCCCTGGTCTTGGGCCGTGTTGGTGAGAGACGCGCTGCTCGTTCTTCTGCTTTTGCTCGGACTCCTCTGGACGTACGAGGTCAGCCGTACCTCACTTTTTGGATTTGGCAGCAAATCCGAACTCTCGAAAGGCGTCAACGACACAAAATTATTTCAACTACTTCATCAACGTGTCGGCAAGGTTGAACAAGACATGCAGGACCTCACGCTTGATTCTACATCCGTCCACGCTACTACGCCTAAGCACCAGGTCAACTGGTTTACTCTTGGTTTCGGTACCGGCATCGACCTTTACCTCTCATCACCGACAGTTTCAGAATGCGATCCGTACTGGACTCCGGATACGTGGCCTTGGTCCATGTTCAAGTCTCAGGCCTGTCCACAGGTTTCACTATCGGCACCGCAGTTCGCAGCCCTCAGCCCATGGACTGATCCGGTCGATGACGCCTGGTGCGCTCCACCATCCAACGGGAAGCTCCAACTCGCCGTCGTCTTGTCTCGCGCCATCACGCCCACCGAACTGGTCGTAGAGCACGCCGCCAAGGACGAAATGCCGGTCGGTCTCATGGGCAGTTCGCCAAGAGAGGTCGAACTCTGGATTCAGATCCCCGACGACCGAACCCGTGCCGCCATTCGCGAGGCCATCACCATCATGGATCCGTCCTTGCTCGAGGAATCTTCCCCACAGGGCAAAACCCTTGGCGAGAAACAAGCCCTGCCGTTCGATTACGTCCCCGTCGGGCGTTGGGAGTACGACATCCATACCAACCAGCGCGTGCAAACCTTCCTGGTGCCTCTGACTCTTGCCGATTATGGCGTGAGCACGGACCGGGTCGCCGTCCGGGTCAATTCCAACTGGGGCAACGTCAAGTTCACATGCCTGGCTCGCCTGCGCTTGTACGGGGATGACACCTCGGGTATCGTGGAGAGATTGGATTGATGGACGGGCGCAGTGGAACTGAAGGGGGGGTGTCCTTATCGGTTGTTGGGGAATAATGTCAAAAACCATGTTACGAGAGATCATCAAAGGAAGGCAGCGTTGATCATGTTACGAGATGATGATGTAGCATAGCGATTACCAGCATAGATCTATGTTCCAATAACAGCCACAGAAGTATTCTATGCTCAAAGGGGGTATCTTACTCTTACATCCCGCCGAACGCATGCATGTCGTTAACCACACCGCCACGCAAAAGATTTGAAAAATCATTGAGGGATATCATCGAACCAAATCAAACCCCCAAAACACCATCCATCCATTCGTTCAATTCCCCCTCAAACCAGTAACGCTACTGACATCGCTCTCCAACCGCTGACTCGTCCTCCGACTCGTGAATCGCTCCAACCTCGCATCCCCCTTCTTCAAACTGCCCAACCCCCCCTTGAACCGCTCGACCTTGGACTCCCTCTCCCTCTCCCCCCTGCCGAGATCCCCCAAACCGACAACGCCCCCGTTCCCAACCCCATCAAGACCGCCGCCCTTCCGGGGCAGCAATTCCTGGGCGCCCGTGGCGGAGCGCCAGAGGTTGCGGCAGGCGGTCTGGGACGTGACGACGTAGACGAGGGCGTTCCAGAAGCCCTGGAGGGGCAGGACGAGGGACTCGGTGTAGTTGAGGCCGAAGCTGTAGCGGTCCGGGTGGGCGAGGGCGTCGAGGCGGTTCACGCTCGAGGGCAGCCAGGAGATGAGCAGGGCGCAGAAGAAGAGGAAGGCGACGCGCGCGTAGAGCCAAGCTTCCGGATCCGTCTCGCTCATCAGGGCGGCGTGCCGGGTTAAGGTGCGCACGCGGAAGATGTCCGGCGCCGCCCCCGGGTGGTGGTGCTGGTGGTGCGGGTCCCGGCCGACTTCCACGTTGACGCTGTAGGGGTCGAAGCCGCCGCTTTGGTCGGTTTCCGTGCCCGGGATCGCGATTTCGGCGTTGGGGTTGGTTTTGTTGTCGGGCTGGAGGGAGGAGTCGCGGCGGGCGTAGGTGGTGACGTCGACTTCGGTGGTGACGGTGCCTTCGAAGGGGTTCTCGTTGAAGGGGTTGAAGAGGCCTTGGAGTTGATGCCGGTTCTTCCAGACTTTGCGGAAAGCCATGAGGTAGATGATCCCGGCGAAGAGGAGTGCAACCCTGGTTTGAAACGCGATCAGGGTTTGTATGTGTGTGCAAAAAGAAGGCTTGGGCTTACCACACGACGCCATAGAGAGTTGCGACACGCAAAAAATCCCATTGAGGGGAGACCCAGCACCAGAGCTCACCGAACGTCAGCTATTGCTTTTTTGAGATTGGTACTCTGTACTCACTAGAGCTGGGCCATAAATCTTTCCTTTGCTCTTGGTGCTGACGAAGAGGTACACGAAGGCGGGTATGAAGGAGCATCCATAGCATCCGAGGAAATACTTCCACTCCTGCCTGCGCATGCGCTCCGTGGTCCACCCACGGAACAAGGCGAGGTAAACGTTGAAGCCCATGCACAAAGCCCAGAGGGTATCCACTCCGAGGAACCTACACTGGGAGTTAAGTGCTGTAAGGAGAAGCATTGGAGGTCTGGTCCCCACGTACCACTGTATGGCGAAAGCCTGGAACTGGCATAGCGACGAATTCTGGCCTGCGGAAACGCCGTCTTCTGCAATCAAAGCTGCAATGTTCATGCCCAGGTTACTGAAGGATGCGAAGAAGAAGAGGCGGTTGATGGGTTTGTCGAAGCCTCTTCCCAGGAGAAAGGTGGAGAGGATGAAGAGAATGCCAAGGAGAGAGAGGATGGATGTGACCCTTTCAGTTATCATCATTGCATTGACCTGGCTGGGGGTTGCTTTCACGGCCATGATGGGCGAGCAGGGAGTGAGACGATGAGAGAGTGCTTGAAAGGATCAAGTCAGTTGTAGGGATGGCGTTATGGTATGGTGGGATGTATTCCCCGTTTCAATCGAGGGTAATTATGATGCTGTGGATGACAGAGGATACTCTTGGATGAGGGCACTCTTGAAACATCGAGCAGCATCCAAGGCAGCTATGTCATTTTTTAACAGGGAAGGGGAGTTTGCTTGAGTAAGGAAAGGTGAGAGAGCGAAGAAGAGAAGGAAGCAGTGCGACCACATTTTCCAATTTCCGCTAAGAAAGGGACAGAGCAGGGAGCGGGGCACGGGTGTAGAGACTAAAAGAGAGAGAGAGAGAGCGTCCATGTTTCTTACGTACGTCTATACTGGATGAGACAGGAGACAGGTGCCCTTGCAGGCTAGCCTGCAAGGGCAGCACGCCAATGTCAACATGTCACTTGTCACTTGTTAGACTTAGATTGTATTGTATTATTGATGGTAACCAATGGCAAAAGGGCGGGAAGTGTAATCTATTCCTTGACCGATTCAATTCATCCTTATTTGTTTTCAAAAGTGTTAAGCTTGAGGCTGATGATGGATGATTATTGATGGTGCAAGCAACGGAGATGGAGATGTAACCAAAAACCGGGGCTAGTGTACTAGTCTGTATCTAAAGTACATGGCTCCAATGTCGATCCAAAGTATGCTATATTAATTTTATGAATTGTATGAATGGAAAAAGTTTATCGAAACATCTCCACCAATAGGAACATCTTGCCCCATGTTTATATCCCGACCACCTGGCTAAAGTACACTACCTACACTCTGCAGTCTAGACTCTCCACATTATTATGATTGAAACGTGCCACGTGAATGACGCAGTAGTCTGCCCGCTGCATCCTGCATCCTGCCCATCACCGCTTCTTTTACCTATCTACCTACTGTATATTGGCGAGTAAAGTAATAAGTAGTATTGGGACGAATGTTTCACCTTCCCGACAGCCACCGTCTTGAGCCTCCCCCCTCGGCGCAGGGGGGATCTCCATATCTTCCTTTCTTCATTTCTCCTCATGAATAATAGCAAAGAACCAGCTGAACAGCATTTACATTCGGCTTCGAAAAGATGACGTCCAAGCTAGAAGAGAGCAACGGGAGTGTCCCTGTGCCGCCTACTAGACCCTGTTAACGCCGGCCGAGCGAATCCTCTGCCCTAACTTTTCCAAGCAGTCAAGAGTCAAATTCAACCCCATTTAGGCGGTTGCGGCCGTCTTACAAGTCTTGTACCAGTATCAGCAGGTATTAAAGTTCAGCCGGGCGAAGGGGCCGCCAAGTGACCCAGGCCACCTGCGGGTTCTGCACCGATTGATGCAACCATTATCCTTCAAAGAGCGCGCAGTACATAGAAACGAAGACTTATGGGGACCAACGATGAAGAGTAGGTAGCATGAGTTGCTACTCGCAGTAAATCGTTGTTGCTGCAAGGCGGGGTTGTGTGTCCAATATGTACGAATAAGATGGTGAGATACGCGCGCGACGTTGCATCGGCCACAGATAGGTAGGTAGTAACCCGGTTCTTGGAGCCTAATAAAAGTGACCAAGGTGGGACGCCTAAGAGAAAAACTAGGCGGACGGCCATGCTCGACTGCCTCCGAGCTGAATGACCTACCTTGCCCATCTGCGCGATATATAGATCGGAGCTGACCTTGCATACGTGAAAAGTCGTCAGCTCCCCCGGGCCAAAGGATGGGTGGGCGTTGCGATGCAACCACAAGAGAGCCTTGGCGCACCGCACCGTGGTAATGATTCTCAACCTCAACCAGACCGCGATCAACGATTTGAGCACAGACCTAGAGGGTAGCCGAAGGATGGGCAACTTCAAAGAGACACAAATACTAGGTATCATTGTGGCTCACCAGGTCGAATCGCTAGCTTTGCCGAGCCGCATTGCGCACGTTTGAGAAGGACCAAGCCTCAAGGAGAGCGGAAAGTGCGCACGTGATGCCATCGAGATCTTGGGAGCCCGACCCGAATATTAGCGTTTGAGAAGATTATGATTACGTGTTTCCGTTGCGGTGGAAGGAAGCCGTTCTTTTTGCTGACTCTGTGATCCCGCGTGAGATGTCACCTCATGGATGTATGCACCGGCCTTCGATGACGGGTTTTCGCACACACATCTCTATCATCCTAGCCTTCCTCATATTGGGGATTACATGGGCGCCATGAAATCACTACGGCCATTCGAATCGGAATAATTGCCCTATCCTGCTTACTTTACAGCATGCTGCCTACAGGATTTACGTCACATCAAAAGTACACAAGAACCCCGGTAGACTGTTGCGTTAACTGGGCATCAGAGCAGTGGAGGTACAATCAATGGTCTTCATTCAGAGAGAAAGCACACCTTTCACTCTAATTACCTATTAATAGGTATTCCTGCCTTCACTGGTCCTTATTCCTTATTTTCACCGTTCCATGATTCCCTCGTCGTCGTCCCACTACTGCAGATTAAGCGTACCATCCGCTCTCATCCACAGGCGATATACCTCCCAGCACTCACTGTACCAATAGCTGCGGCAGTCATTAATGGAGACTTCGGGGGTTTGGTATGCATCTGGCGGAACAATGGTGGCTGAGACCTGCTTGGCGATATGCTCCCACGTCTCGCCTTGCCCCCGCAATCTTTGCACCAGCTCCTTGCGCTCGGGTGTCCATGAATGGGGGTATGGTACAGGAGTGGGATAGGCAAAAGCATCCTCGAACTGAAGCCACCATTGCAAGCACTCGCCCGCTTTTCTCCGGCCTAGTCCCGTTACTTTGGCAAGCTCTACCGACATGTGTTGCCAGTTCTTGCCAGCGGCGCGGAGCTGGCGTAGCTGCTTGATCTCGTCCTCAGTCCAGATTTCTGTGGACTTTTCAGGCGCATACTTAAAGTTCTGTGTCCACATCTGGCGACACGCCCTAGTAGAACGCTCCTCGAAATATTCGCTGATGATGTCCCACTTTAGGTCGACTTTTTCTGTACCAAACGCTGCGAGGAGCTGCTCTTCGCTGGGCGTCCAGTACAATATCGTTTTGTCCTTTTTGCTGGCATGTGTACGGTATCTCTCTCTGCAGTCTCGGCCGCCGAAAAAGTCTGCGATATAGGCCCATGAGTGTCCTTCCTTTTTGAGTCCGAGGATCTCCTTGTCTTCCTCCTCGGAAAACTCGCCCATAACGCTCCGTGAGTGTTCTTGCTGTTCGGGTGTAGATATCTCCTTGTCTTCCTCCTCGGAGAACTCGCCCACGGCGCTCCGTGAGTGCCCTTGCTGCTTGGATGTGAGGATCTCCTCGTCTTCCTCCTCGGAGAACTCGCCCATGGCGCTTCGTGAGTGCCCTTGCTGCTTGGATGTAAGGATCTCCTCGTCTTCTTTCTCGGAAAATTCGCCCATGGCGCTCCGTGAGTGCCCTTGCTGCTTGGATGTGAGGATCTCCTCGTCTTCTTTCTCGAAAAACTCGCCCATAGCGTTCGGTGAGTGCCCTTGCTGTTCGGGTGTAGGTATCTCCTTATTTTCCTCCTCGGAAAGATTGTCCATAACGTTCCATGAATATCCTTGCTGTTCGGGTGTAGAGATCTCCTTGTCTTTTTCCTTGGAAATCTCGTCTATGACACTCCATGCGTGTTCTGCCTGTTTGGATGTGGAATTTTCCTGATCTTCATCCTCGGAAACCTTGTCTATGCTGCTCTTCAATGTATTATATCTCTCTCTGCAGTTTCGGCCGCCGAAAAAGGTTTCGACAAAATCCCATGGGTATTGTTTTTGGAGCATGAGGAGCATCCTGTCCTCCTCCTTGGAAAACTTGTCCATCCCGCTGTTTATATCGTCAATAGTCTTGTGAAGAGACTGTAGATGAGGCTGTCTCAGTGACGGAAGACATCCACAATTGTGTGAGCACTCACGAGACTTTGTTTCGGCAGTGATGTGACTAATGGCAAGGACTTAGTTATGCAATGTTGATGATAAGAATGAGGTCGGATAACGGGAGGTATTTCCACGATGTTTCTTTATGGATATAAAAAGAAGAAAGGCCCGCAATAGGTCAGTCTACTGCGCGTCCTCGTCTCACACTGACGGAAACCTTCGAGGCATCACAGTCCCATCAGTCCTAGTCAGATCTGATCAATGTCACCGTTCTTGACTTTGTCAAAGTATGCAGGTGGTAGAATATTTGGTTGTTTTGGTCTCATACTAAAGGTGGCAGAGTACTCAGTCGCATCAAGGGCCTTGCGACTGAGTACTCTGCTACAATTAGTGCTACGGAGGAAAGAGCGACTACCTCTCTCCTGCCATCTGACACTCAAGACGCCGAGGCTTGGCGGTCACGTAAAGTACTCATTACCTTAACGCCGGAAACCAACATGCTGAGTCTCCATGCGGCGATCAAATATCTGCTGGAGACTAGAGCTGGGTACAGAGTTGAATACAAGGCCTCTTAGACAGTCTAATCGTAAAGGACCAAAGACAGCAGATGACGATAGCGACAGGAAGGATTGAATCCCGCCAGATTTATCGACTTCGCACGAGATGGAAGGTGCCTTCGAAGGACAATCTGAGCGGTCGAGAATTCGATTGAGTTAGGACTACTAACAACATCCGAAAATCTGTCTTCTCTGATGCAGATGAATTGGCGAAACTGGATTTGTCGAGCGGACCATCTCTGAGGCACTTCCGATACGTATCTCATTGGTTATCATGCCAGCACTTTTGGCGATCCAGATCATCATGGCTGGATATCTGTGACCTGACCCCCAGCCCATCTTTTCCACTAGCACATTTTTCGAGTCAGCATTCTCGATTATAGACCAAGATTTGAGCGTTGAGAATAAAATGTACTCGAGAATGAAACGGTTGCAGGATGCTTCGGCAAATTGTCTTGCAACTCAGGAGGCAATTTCGAGGGGGGGGGAGATATATTGGAGAACACCTTACTTGTTGCGCATGCTGATCCAGATTTCCATCTCTCCCGGAACCCATGCAGACTTTGAGGTAGTAGGGCAGGGGTTAGGTAGGAAGCCATAATTCGCTAGATATCGGAGAAGATAGTTGGCCACGGTGCGGCCAGAATTTCGAAGGCCAATTACCACCCATCTACTCCCTGTTCCGTGGAGGTCTTCAAGCTGCTGAGCTTCATGTTGAGCCCATGGACTGAGTCCGTGGAAAGTGGGCTTTCTAGTCATCTGGTACACCCAGTTATCCCCGCCTTGCGTCCTGCTGTGGGCAGAGTCCGTTCGGGGGAGACTGTTGCTGATCTCCTTCCAAGTACAGCCTCCTTAATCAAAGACTACTCCTCGCTTGAAGTCCAAAGCCACTGTTCTCGCGGGTGATCACCAATGCGGTTGTGTTCTTTTGTGACAAGCCCGCGGGCTGCGATCTTTGAGCAGTCAGAAATCTCTTCGATGGCCAGTCCTCCGTGGCGGAGAGACATCAGCCAGTCTATGTCCGCGTCAGACCATGATATCCTAGACTTCCGAGCATTTTGAACTAGGATACCGGAACCGTGTGTCGAGCTGCTGCTGATGGATCCTGGGATATCGTCCTAGGATAAGGTTCCTTCATCTTCGCTCGATGAATCAGACCCGGGAAATCGGAGCACGTTGAATGCAAACTTGGTCCATGCTTCAAATCAATCGAACTCTTTTATAGGTACCACTAAGTTCTGTGAGACACCCAGGGCAGAAGACGATTCAAGACCACGGTCTTCTGAATCAGTAGCAAGTAAGTTGTGGACGCAGCGGCGGCAAAGCGTTGCTGATGTCGACCATAGACATACGGTCTTCGATCCGACATTCCAACCAGCATTGCGAAGACAGCTCAGATGTTCAACGAGCATCTGTACGGTTTGTTCCCACCATGTGCGATAAGACGAGAATGCCTAATGAGTAGAGCCGGAGCAGAGGAGCAGGTTAAGTAGGATGCTTGGCTACCGCAATTCTCACCAAGTACTCACCTCAGCAGGGGTGGCTTGCTTTGAGTTGCCGGTACCAGCCTAGGTAATACCATTGTCTCAACGCTGACCGTAGACTATGAAGAGAACAGCGGGTGAACCAGCACCAGGATAGCAATGATCTTTGGTCATACCCGTGAGCATACAAAGTATAGACGCGGTCTCGGATGTATGTTGGGAGTAGAGTATGGCGGCGAAGATTGAGAGGTGCCAACAGAGGGTTACCTCGATCTTTTTCTTGTACAATGATGTCACAGTATTTAGCAAGTTTGAGTGTCAGATCGTTGAAGTTATCTATTGAGCGTGGAAGTTATCACGCAAAGCGTTCGGCTCTATTCACAAATTCCCTGTCAATGTAGAGTCGGAACGGTTCAGTGATCAATATATCCTCGCAAACGCCAACTCTTGGGCAGTATGCCTTGATATCACAACAATCTTCTCGTTGTCTTGGTAGACGTGATCTTTCCCCACAGTCGCCGGCCTTCATTCCATTGTGTCTCTCATCATCTTTAGTTACATTTCACGGTATGTGATTGACTACTAGCATGTTGCCTTCCCTGAAGAAACGGCTAGAGCTCCGGCATCCTCTGATGAGCTCTGGCGCCCTCTGATGCCCTCTGGTCTTCCATCTCCTAGCTAAGGTGCAGACCGTACCTGGCACGGGATTCCGCTAGATCCATCTGTCGTCTCAAGGTATGACTGTCCTCCGAACCGGTCTCCATGTCATGGAAATCTCTTAATCTTCAACTTGCGAGACCAGTGAGTACTTTGGTGGTATTCTTGATGCCATGCAAGATGTTCTTATCCGGTCCTTGGCCTGGCGTCCATTCGGCATGAGCAAAGTCAATGAGCTTGAGGCTTTGGATGGCAGGAAACTTGACTTCTTCATAACCTCCTTCTTCCTCTTCCTCACAACTAGCAACATTGACATCAGCATGTGTACCATTGCCTTCTAGGAGGTCGTCATCTTTTGTGGCACTATGACCGGTGGTAGTATCATCACAGTCTGAGACCCTGCGATCCAGGGAGGCAATGATCTCTCTTTCTGTCGCGAAAGCATCTTGTAGAGCTTGCCGATCGCCTTCGTAAACAAACAGAAGACTTGCGGAGTACATCCTGCTCTCTTCCTTTTCTATCACACTCTCCATCGCTCTCAGGTCCTCCATGAACCTCCTGATTACTTTTCTGATCACTCCTTTCGCCTTCACTCCTTCTGTCAATTGGAAGTACTCCTCGAATCCCTGAGCAATGGTCTCGGCGCTGAAGGTGCGGCCATACCATTTGTCGTAAAATCGGTAGCCGTCAGGCGTTACGTTGTGTTCCCCGTTGCTGTGTGTGCCTTGGTAAGTCTTCATGCCTGCAATTCGAAGACCGAGAGGCTTGCTCGTTGTTTCCTCCGCGACCTTATCCAGCTTCGCCCTCTTAGCCATCGGAGCATCGTCAGCCCACAACCTTGCGCCAAGCTTGACATCGAGGATGTTGGGCTTTTTGAAGCCGGCTGCGACATTTTCCAGGGCGACCGCTGAATCCGTATTGATCCTGCCACCGTTCGACGGCGCCCAAGCGTTTTCGACGACCATGGCACCAGGAACTCCATGTATGATGGATGGCTCGGGATCTGTCTCGCTAGGCAAGACCAAGGCTCCAGCTGCTTGCGCTGCACTCGTGTCGGCGCCAAGAGACACCTTGCCGTAGTAAGTTGGGATGTGAGCTTTGAAATCTGGATGTGCAGAAGTAGATTCGTAGAAGTCTATTTCCGACTGTTTGCAAGGCTTGATGACAACTTCACCGGAAGGGTCTGAGAGAACACCATCACTACCATAACACTATCAGCTTCGACCCCGGAGATTGGAGAAAGCACTGCCACTTACTGGCCAGCAGCGACGTTGGTAAAGGCAATAAGCTGGGACTTTCTGAAGGACTTATCTGTCGCCATCTTGGGAAGGCGTATTGTGAATACAATTACATAACGAGGAGCATGGGAAAATGGGTGGTCTTGCCCAAAGTTGAAGCTTTGCGAATGGCCATGTGTGAAGTGAAGGCCACGTTGTATTACGCAGCCTCCGAGAATTCTCATGTGAAGAAAAGAATTGGCCAAGGAATCGGAAGGAGCACGAATTCATGTAGGGCTGAAACCCTCAGCCTCTCACGCTTCAGCCTGAAACTCGGCGGCTAAAGGGATCACCCCGGTAAAGCCGGCACCAACGATAGCTATCCGAGAAGCTAATTCGCTGATATATCGCTCGCTGATTAATCCATTCTCCCACTTGGTCACTGCGCAGAAAAACCACAAGCATGAGAGAGGGCTTCGACATTCTGCTACAATCAACAAGTCATGGAAGACCTTGGCATCGCTTAAGCATCCGAGTCAGCATGACTCGCCCTGGGCCGTTATTTGCATACGTGAGCTAGTCACGCTGGCGCGCGCAAGGGCAGCATGTTTTGATAGCAAACCCTCCAAGCTGCCAACTAAATCATCTGATATCCGTGCTTCACTTCCATCTTGGTGAAACACGACATTGGTAGTATCATTCAACTTACGAGAATTAAATTGATGCTTCACGCGCTCAACACCTTTTTACTGCCCATTCACTTCTCCTTTGCACTTATAAAGCCTTCGTCTCACTTGCTCGAATTCATCTTCCGTCACGGCCACTCTGATCATCAAGACCGTTAATTGCCCTCTGCGTCTACCTAACAGGCTATACTATTCGAAGCTCGATAACTAAAATCATCATGACAGACCAGCAACAGCACACAGGCACGCATGCTACGGTTGAGCAAGAGCCTTTGACCGGGCTCAATCTCATCTCGGACCCTACTGCCAATGACAATACCTCCAAAAAGACAGCTGCTTTGGCCGAAGTTGACCCAAACTCTGTTTCCAATGTCAGCAGTAACGCTTCTGTCAACATAAAGTCTAGGTCCTCTGCAAACCCCAAAAAGGTGTCGATCACTGAGCCGAACGAGGAGGTAGATGGCGTCGATGAGAGCCTCGAAGTAGTCTTACCAGAAGGTGGGGATCATCAAGATAGGTTGGACGACGATGTTGGCGGGGCGACCATGCAGATGGAAGTTGGCGGGAAGAAGAAAAAGAGCAAGAAGAGAAAGCCAAAGAGCCAGCGAGGGCTTGTACGATTTCCACCTGTCTTCAAAGAAAGCCCTTGCTAATGTACTCTTGGTTTGCAGAACAATCCAACAGGGTTCGAGGAATACTACGTTGATCCTCCCATCACCCCAGTGGAGTATGAAGAAGAGAAGAGCATGTACGATCTGTCAGTGATTCTGAACCTTCATTTAGAGGGTAATGCTGACACGGTCAAAGCTCCTTACCATTCGCACGGTATGTATGGTTTCGTCCATAAATTGGAGTTCGTGGCTGATGTCACGTAGGCGTATCGAAAAAGCAATTCAACGTTTCTTAGCGAAGCGCAACCTGGACTCCTCTCGTAAGAATCTCTTCACCAAATACCTCATCCACGGAGGCATCAAAGCAGGACCAAATATGTTCTCAGGAGGCCTTGACACAGAAACTCTAGAGTCAAGCAACGCTGCAGAGATTGCCGAACTTCGTGCAACGACCTTTGTTGGTTCCGACAAGAATGACATTGGGAAGTCCGATCATGTTGTTGACTTTGAAGGATGTCTTGGATCATTCCTGTAAAGTCAATGTTTCTATCCGTACAGCATCACACTAACTCATTTCCAGATCTCACACGCTTCCTAGTCAATTCGAATTACACTCAGAAGAGAAGATCAATTACTTCGTC
Source organism: Evernia prunastri (assembly GCA_003184365.1). Classification (NCBI taxonomy): domain Eukaryota; kingdom Fungi; phylum Ascomycota; class Lecanoromycetes; order Lecanorales; family Parmeliaceae; genus Evernia; species Evernia prunastri. The sequence goes on from NKYR01000012.1 coordinate 400,711, forward strand.
GGCATCATTCGCAACTTCTTCAACTACCTTTTGCACCATGATGTCTGTCCAGACTACAAAGATCAGGTGTACGCGGCACGCACTCTTTGTGATAAGGCAGAGAAGGAGCTTTGGTCTAATTCTCAATGCAAAGCCATGTTACCTGGCGACTTCAATAAATCCTGCTCGGAGATCTTTGGCGGTATGTACCAAGGAATGTGGTCAGCGAATCAAGAATGGATGCAAGGCATGGACTTAGACTACGACGTTGGCATCAGCCCTCACCACGCTCGTAAAGTCTTTAAATACGCCTTAGCAGCTGTCGCCGACAACGATACTTACAACATATACGAAAAGCAGCTGGAACAAAAAGCCACTAAGATCGCTAGCGTGAAAGACAACACCGGGTTCGAAGTAACAGAAATCCTTTTCCCTACCCAAGAGATCTTGAACTTTTATGCCCAACCTGATGCTGCAGATCTAAAGCCTGTCGGCAAGATGAGAGCGAAGACCTGGACCATCCTCACGGCGCCTGGAGAAGACCTGACTGAAGAAGAGGAAGCAGCACTCGCCGCCAAGACCCCAGAGATCAAGCACTACGAATTTTGGGTCGAAAGCGAGATTCTATCACAGTGTGTGGTGGGTATGAAGCTCGAGGGTACAGTCACAGAGCTTAGCTTTGGGATCTCATACTTTGACGCTCTGGCTGGCGTGCATTGCTCTTTCTATCAGCTTCTACCGAATGAGTTGATGGCGGGATGGAGGGAGCCTGAGAAGGAGTGGTTGCCGATGAGGAAGAAGACTGGGGGCGCCGACAATCGTGATCCGACCTTTGACGATATACCAGGCGAGGTTGGTGAGGAGAATAATTTGCTGGATGATGGCACTGCTTCCGAAGAGCAGCCTCCAGAGAACACCGAGAGCGGAATGCAAGATACGGGAGATAATCCTCATACAACGAATGCGCGCCACGTGATCGAGAACAGTGGGAATCTCGGTGCAAATGGGAACTCTACTGCGGTGCAAATGTCCGATGCTGCCATTGAGGTTCGTGAGACGGGCGAGAGACTCATACAGGTGCCAGGGAATGCAGATAAGGTTCTCGAAAAGACCTTCAATATCGAAGCACGATACGATGACTGAAGAGCTAGGCTGTGCGTTCCATCATCAGGAGAAAGTTGCATGCGACCACGAGCGAGATATCACGTTGGACTGCTATTTACGGCGTCATGAGCAATTTGCCCATGGTCTTCCGACCCTCGAGATCCTGGCGCAATCGTCAGTCATGTACATCTCCAACGGGTCGGGGCGGAAACCTACGTTATGTGCTCTAGCTACATCCTTTAGAGGATACATCTCATGAATGCGAGTCTGAAAATGATCTTCCGCCATCATCTTGAAGAGCCTGTTCGCATAATGCTCAAATTCCTGCCGGGTGTAAATGTAGTTCATTAATGTGGGCCTCACAACCTTCACATTCTTCGCGGACAATTTTCTACAGTCTCAAGATCAGCATCTGGTCCCTCTGCTCCTCAAATCCCCGGCATCATCACTAGAGGATAGAGGATAGACTTACGCGATAGTAAATGGTGGAACAGCCCCACTTGCATTCCCAAAACTGGCCAACGTTCCCTTCCGCTGCACACACTCGAGACTTCGCTCAAAGGTATCCTTCCCCACACCATCAAACACCACTGCCACCCCAGCCCCTCCGGTAAGGTCCTTCACTTTCTCTGCAACATTGTCTCTACCTTCAACCAACACAACCTCAGCCCCACTTTCTTTCGCCACGGACACCTTTCCCTCGCTCCCCACCGTCGCGATAGTATGAGCACCTTTTGCTCTCAGAATCTGGCACAACCACCCTCCAACACCCCCACTCGCCGCGAGCACCAACACCCAGTCGCCCTTCTCGACCTTGTGCGATTCCTCCGTCAACGTCAACGCCGTCAGTCCCTGCAGTAGAGCGGCGGCGGCGTCCGGCGAGGAGATCGACTCGGGGACCTTTATCGTCTTGGCGGCCGGCGCGGCGGTGTATTCTGCGTAGCCGGAGCTTCCCATCCAGACGACGCGGTCTCCGGGTTTGAAGCTGGGGGAGGCGGTTTGGTGGGCGTCGACAATGGTGCCGGCGGCTTCTTTGCCGAGGATCTCGGGCTTTGGGGAGGGGTAGAGGCCTGTGCGGAAGTATCTGCGGTGGTTGGACGGTCAGTATACTGGGGGGAGTGGGGTCTCAATGGGGACGCTGAGAGGGGGGGGGGGTTTACGTGTCGATGTAGTTGATGCCGATGAAGTCATTCTTGACAAGGACCTCGCCTTCTTTGGGCTCAGGGACTGGTAAGTCGGTCTTGTACTGCAAGACTTCTGTTCCACCGGTCTTCTCGACCAGTATTCCCTTCATTGTCTTGGGTATCTGGGCTGATGACGCCATGGTTCTGGATTGGGGGAAGTGGTTGCTGAAAAGGTTTGATTGATTGATTGATTGCTTCATACTACCCAGGAGTCTTGCCTGATTGGCCGACTATGCGAGATGTGCTATCTATCAAATAATCTACCTAAATTTCTGAACCATTGAAAGAGGCTACCCTACGGTCGCCGGACCCCTTTCGTAAAGAACCATTTCCTGCTTTTTGACCCGAAACCCTTGGTGTTTTGATATATTGTAGATTCAGTATGGGGTGGGACCCCTCTAAGCCCGGGGGTCCCAAAGAACAGTATCCCAATTCCAACTCTTTTCCATTTCAGCCCACTAGACGGGATTGCCCTGACGACTCTGAGGGTCACTACTTCTCAGAGTCTATTGCTCGGTAGGCGGCCGAGGTTCAAGATCCGGTATCACCTTTATCGAGGAATGAGACGGCGGATACGTTTCGATAGGGCGAAGTCGAACGATTGGAAACCGTATATATCGAGGCACTTTGGAAGAGGACAGAGTGGATATTCGCTCGTGTTGTAGACTGAATAGGTAGTCGATGACGGTAGAAGAATATGCCCTCTTGGGGTAAGAGGGTGTGTCGGTATTGCGGAGGCTTGATGTGAAGTGAAATGTATTTTCTAGATGTTGAGATCTGACAGTATAGAGACGTTACGGTCTGTTGATTGCTGGAATGACTTGGATTGCTGGAAATGACTGAAATGACACGTGGCATATTGTTACCGGACGCGTCGAGAGGACTGTATGTGATATCGATCTTATGCTGAATATAACAGGCTTATGAGAGGGCGAGGTCGGTAGGCGGTCCATATCGTTAACTTTATGACTCAGTCGAAAGGAAGGCATCGTGCTTGATGGCCTGACTGTCGGAAAGAGTACGTGACATTGCGCGATTTTCAGGGGGTCCTTGGACCCGAGGCCTACAGTCGTGTAAACCGCTCATTATGGGCACGGGCAGATACCTTATAATGAGCTGATTACCGTACTGCAGGCCTCAGGCCCATAAATGATGTCGTTGTGGTTGTGGGAACAAAAATGTGGTTTTGCGCTGTTGTTGATCCTTTGGTTGCTGAAAAGGGAGACGCGGGATATGGGTTTGTTCAATTGATTGGGTACTTTTGTCAGGATGAACCGCGACTGANTTCTAGATGTTGAGATCTGACAGTATAGAGACGTTACGGTCTGTTGATTGCTGGAATGACTTGGATTGCTGGAAATGACTGAAATGACACGTGGCATATTGTTACCGGACGCGTCGAGAGGACTGTATGTGATATCGATCTTATGCTGAATATAATAGGCTTATGAGAGGGCGAGGTCGGTAGGCGGTCCATATCGTTAACTTTATGACTCAGTCGAAAGGAAGGCATCGTGCTTGATGGCCTGACTGTCGGAAAGAGTACGTGACATTGCGCGATTTTCAGGGGGTCCTTGGACCCGAGGCCTACAGTCGTGTAAACCGCTCATTATGGGCACGGGCAGATACCTTATAATGAGCTGATTACCGTACTGCAGGCCTCAGGCCCATAAATGATGTCGTTGTGGTTGTGGGAACAAAAATGTGGTTTTGCGCTGTTGTTGATCCTTTCCTACCCAGAGACCACAGTAGCATACTCCCTCCCACGTGCCAGGCTAACCTTATATAGCTAGCTCGATATTCGATGATAGTCTATTTACAAATGGTCTGGTATCTGGTAGCACGTTCTCTATTCCTCACGCTTCACTACATCAACAATGGACATCCGTCCATCTTCGCCGCTAAGTAGCCCCCCTCCGCCTTCCTCTCCTCCGACTTCCTCTCCTACGCCTTACTCCCCCCCACATTCTCGCCACTCGAGCCTAGAACGCGTTTCATACACAGGAACAGCCAGAAAGCGACCTCGGTTATCTCATCGTCGTCCCCCGCGCTCAGATCAACAGAAACTCGATCATATACAATTGGTGATCAANTGTATTGTCTAGATGTTGAGATCTGACAGTATAGAGACGTTACGGTCTGTTGATTGCTGGAATGACTTGGATTGCTGGAAATGACTGAAATGACACGTGGCATATTGTTACCGGACGCGTCGAGAGGACTGTATGTGATATCGATCTTATGCTGAATATAATAGGCTTATGAGAGGGCGAGGTCGGTAGGCGGTCCATATCGTTAACTTTATGACTCAGTCGAAAGGAAGGCATCGTGCTTGATGGCCTGACTGTCGGAAAGAGTACGTGACATTGCGCGATTTTCAGGGGGTCCTTGGACCCGAGGCCTACAGTCGTGTAAACCGCTCATTATGGGCACGGGCAGATACCTTATAATGAGCTGATTACCGTACTGCAGGCCTCAGGCCCATAAATGATGTCGTTGTGGTTGTGGGAACAAAAATGTGGTTTTGCGCTGTTGTTGATCCTTAAGGACTCTATGTACAAGACGATAGCCTTTATATACCAATCGTACTAGGCCGAAAGAGTATTAGCGTAAGCGAGTGTTGAGTTACCGACACTCTGCAAAACAGCAGCACCAAAATTTATCCTAAGAGCGCATTGAACATCCACGGAGGCGCGTCAAGGTCCAATTCCGAAATCAGCTTTCATGAATCTCGAATGTGAATGCCCGCCAGATGCAATGGCAGCTGAGTACTTCGGCATTAAGTCAATTAGAACCGAGGATAATTTCTGCCATGAGTCCAAAAGATGACCGGAGCATCAAAGTTTCTTTCTTCTCCTCCCAAATTCGTAATAATACTTTCAAGCAATTGAAACATTCCTCTTCGCAGGCCTATCCCAACTCCCTCTTGATCTTTCCCCTTTTTCCGCAGCTAGACATATCCCGAAGAGCCCAGCATTCTGTCTCCAGCGACATCATCTCCGTGCGTCTAGCAGCAAGCCATATCCCACCTTCACACCGACCTTGATTCAACTCGCTCGCCCAATTTCTCAAATCATCTGTACATTCCACTGAAAGATGTGAAGTAGGCGTGTAAATCCTGATGCGAACACGACGAGCAAGGTCGACAGCTGTAAACAACACGCGATCTCTGCGTGATGGTCAACGCCCGACATGGTACGAATACCACCACCCATAACGAGTCATTGCCGGTTTGGGTAACTAGCGTTTTGGGTAATTGCCTTCTTGGGTAATTACCGTCTTGGGTAATTGCCATTTGGAGTAATCGCTGTTTTGGGAACAGGTAGCTTCTACCCACCAAAAATTATAACCAGACGGGATTCAAAGCCCACGGGAACCAAAACCTCTACCACCAAAATTATAATCAGACGAGATTCAAAGCCCACGCGAGCAAAAACCTCTACCACCAAAATTATAACCAGACGAGATCCAAAGCCCACGCGACCAAAAACCTCTATCACTATTTATCCTCTAGCCGTATCTAGTAATAGCGCTTTAAAAACTCAGATACAGTGTAGGTAGCCAGCCAGCCAGCCCTACCACTTTCAATCTAGTGCATCACCACATCACCATCCAACAAGATAACCCAAACAGTCACGATCGCACATCCCCACTGACCGGATCAGAGACCGGAAACAAGCAACCGTGACCGTGGCGAGCGGCGACTTACCTTGCATTGTTCTCTTTCAGCGGCGAAGAGCCGGCGTGCGTTTGAGGTCAGCTCTTAAAGGAAGGAAGGAAGGAACTACCCGTGCCACGGCGTGACGGGACGCGTAATGCTGACGTCGGCGTCCTCAGTCTCGTATTGATACTCATGCTTCTACTCATACTTAGGGGTTGTGGTGGTGGGGGGAAAGGAGGCTGTGTGGTAGGATATGTATCTATCGCACGCAGATCGTCTGTGATGGTCGAATCGCAGAGCGGGTGGGAGGTGCGGTGGTGGGATGGGAAGGGAAGCAAGAGGTAGATAAGATATGACGGGCTAGAGACCATGCTAATTGAAGACTGAAGCTGATCACCTAGCTGACGGCCAGCAGCACTAGATATAAAATAAGCGTGTGAATATCCCCAACGCCAGGACCGCACAATTCCCGCTTGCTGCACAAAGCATGAGACCCCTCTACCCGTTGAGATCGCTATCAGTCCGTCACAGTAACACGCATCACATTTGATCGGACACTTCCCGTCTGATGAGCCTTGAACTGGAAATCCCCTTTGTCGAAGAGATAAAGCGTAGCTTTCCCCCCCGCATCCGTATGGACGCCATCGACGCTCGCGTTCCTCACCGCAAGTCCCGTCCTCCCATCCGTAACGGAGACCACGAAGCCCTCCCCCTCCCTCACCGTCACGGCCGTAGGCGCCAGTTTCAAAAAGACCCCGACATCCGCGACGAACGCCCACACGACGTCATCCCCCGCCTTGACCTCCTGCTGGCACCCGCTGAGGTAGTAACCCAGGGAGAAATTGCTGAGCTGGTAGTTGTATAGGTAGCCCCAGAACTTGTCCGGGTAGTCGTTGTCGTTGGAGGTGGCGATGCGGAAGATGGCGAAGTCGTCGAGGTCGGTGTCGTAGCCTCCGTCGTAGGTGAAACCGCGGGCGCGGGCGGCGGCGTCGAGGGCGGCGGTCGGGGTGTTGCCGGGCAAGGGGTTGGCACGCTGGTTGAGGCCGTTGCAGGGGCGGGGGAAGGTGCCGTAGCCGTCGAGGCTGGGGAGGGTGATGTTGCGTGGACCGGAGGTTATGGGGCCTTCGTAGAAGGTGGTGTTTTCGCCTTCGATGCGGAGGTTGATGGTGTTGGTTCTTCAAAGTGGAGGTTAGTGGTTGACGTGGGCGAGTTGAGTTGGGGGGGCAGGTACTTACCCTTTTGGTACGGTGGTGGCGTTGGCAGATGTAATCGCTAGGAAGAGGATGAAGTAGACGGTGGGGTGGAGTGCGGAAAACATGGCTGGTCAAGCACAGTTGAAAAGACTGACCACAGACGCTCTAGAGTAAACGGCGGCCTTTTTTAGTCTGCGGGAATCTAGACAGACTATATAGGCGGATATTTGTTTTGACATAGCCCTGGTAGAAGTTCAGACCGACGTTCGCTTAAATTTCTCTCTGATTGGTTGACAGATTCCTGGAAAGCCGAACATGTGCGCAGTAGGTATGTAGCCTTGGACCAAGTAGTCGAATGGGAGCGCCTTGGTTAAACCACCATGAGTCCTTTGGAAGGCTCCAGTCGCAATGAACGGATATTGATCTCGAGAGAGAGAAGGCGCGCGACTCACTACGAACTGCTTCCAGTTAAAGCGCATCGCAACATCCAACGAGGCAAGTAAGAAAAGCATCAAATCAAAACATCAGAAGCAGTACAGTCTCCCAAGAATCTTCTGCATTTGTCCCGCGCAGCTCTCATATGGATTATGGCAAGCTCTGACTCGAATCTGCAATAGGCCGCTTTTGTTGCCATACCATTTATAAGAGTAGTACTGGTGATACCTACACGGATATGTGAAGCTCTTCTCAGGATTCGAGTGCCTTCCACCCGTCATAGTTGGGGTGGCACTCTCCCCTTTTTCAAGCCTTGTGGCTCCAGCATGCCCGACTTGCTTGAAGGAAGCGAATTTTGGGGGCCACGACTAGGCAGCTTACCTATGAAGTCAGCTTACCACGCCTCACCTTTGGTAAAAGCACCAAGAAGATTTAGGCGACTAGAGTACTCATTCGTGCATAAAGGTAGCGAAAGCTTAGCATGCTGACTGTTTAGCGCATGTTATGCTATGATGAGACGTATATAAGTTGCACATACAACATAAGTTGCCCGGCTCGTGGGGTTGTGTCAACGACTTCATCCATGGTGAGTAAGCTAGCATTAGTCGTGAAGCCATACTTGATGTTATCCCGAACATGCGAATTGTTCAAAATGACAATATGCTGTAAATGGGGAAAGCTTGAACGTGGAACTGGTCGGAGAATTTTACAACATACAGTCGGGCACCAAGTCGGGCAAACTCAGAGTTCTCTTGGCACGGCAGGGCAGCGTGGGACTTGCCTCGGCACAGACTACTATGGCAATGGAGAGGCTAAAGGTGGAAAGGATTTTCTACATGTACATTCTTACGAGTACCTTAACGAAGCCAAAAGTCGTTGTTTGTCAATTGATCCAGGCTCACAGCGTGCCTTCTAGCGAGAAGAAGTGAGAGCCAAGTCGGCCAAGCATCCATCGCCTTGAGTACAATATACTCTAAGGTAAATTCTAGATCTATCTACACGCTAGATATACACGATAAAAGTCCCCGCAGCGTCCGCTTACTCCTACCCAAAACATGCCGTTTATCGTCCCAATGCAGAAGAATGTTTTTGCGCTTATGTTGTATGCAGGCTGGCTGGCTCTCGTATTGATATTTTAATATCATCGTGCATGCAGCTTACTCCATCTACCTACTCACTCTACTTTACCTTCTCAACCCATCGGACCGCTTACAACGTAAGGGTGATTAAGGTCGAAAAAGAAAAGAAAAAAAGAAATAAAAAAGGAAACCAGAGCCAAAATGTTCCCTGGGCTAGGTACTCAGAACTTCACTCTTTCGCCCCACGCCAACTGAACTAAGGTACCTAAGTAAGATCTTACCTAGACCTCCCGTAAAGCAATGACACTATCGCTTCCGAAAATAACAATCCTTTCCTTCTCTGGATATTCAATTCCCCGCGTCGCCAAGTCACCCCACATGCAAGTATAAGAAGGCCATGGCGAATCCGCATTGGCTCTCCCATCATTCCTCCTGCAGGACACACACCCCGCATTGATCTACATCTGCTTTTTACGGATCCAAGCCGGAAGGAAACAAAAATGCACATCGCCTCCCTCCTGACCGCAGCCGCCAGCCTCGTGCTGGTCGCGCTGGCGAGCACCTGCAATCAGGACAACTGTTATCGAGCCCTGGAGCACTATCAGGAAACCGCATCGGCCAGCTTCTGCAAGCAGTACCTGAAGACATCGTACGCCTATCCAATACTCCCCATTGCTGCCGACTTCGAAATTATCAGCTAACCACGCACGCCCCGCAACAGCACCAAGACAGCCCCAAGCGGCATCGCAACCTGCGGTCCTTCTGTGAATATCCCCCTTTCTTCCCTCCCCCTTCTCCCCCTGCCCGCATAAACCCCCAAGAACGCCCAACTAACCACCACCCTCCCAACCAGCGCATCTCCAGCGCCTGCAGCTGCCTAACAGCCACCACCCCCGCACCCCCCATCACCACCAGCAGCACCAACACCATCGACACCTCAACCTGCACCCCGCGCTCCATCGCCGCCTGCCCCACGGCCCCGGACCCCTGCTGCGCCTTCATCTGCGCCGAAGCCCAGGTGCCCTTCGACGTCTGCTCGCCCAGCAACCGGACCGTGCTGGCCCAGTGCTCGCAGTGCACCTACGCACCAAACCCTCCAAGCACAAAACCAACGACCACCACCGCCCCGCCCAAAACAACAACTCCGCCCAAGACGAGCATCCCGCCCACGACGCTCAAAAGCACCACCACCCCGCCCAAGACGACGACGACGACGACGGGCTTCCCCTTCCCAACCTCGACGTGCACGGGCCGCCTGCTGACCCCGGCGGGTTGCCCGACGCCGTACGATCATTGCTGCCAGTACGTGTGCGCGGAGGCGCAGGTGCCGTCCGATGTGTGTTCGCTGACGGACGGGAGCGGGGAGTTCGCCGTGTGCACGAGCTGTCCGTCGCCGAGGCCGACTTGAGGTTTTTTTCTTGCTTCCATTTCTTTCTCGCTTTCTCGCTTGCTTGCTTGATTGCTTGCTTGCCTTTCAGGATGCATTCCTCGATCGTGAGCGTGTACGTACAGGCAGAGACTCAGAAGCTTTTGGCTGGTTTGGAAATGGAGAACCAGGAGGGCGGGGCGGTTTATTTCTCATGAGTGAGGTCGGCGATTGGGAACTTGAACGCGCCTCTGGATAGGGAAGAAAAAAGGCAGGCTTTCTGGAATTGTATGTACGTATGATGCGCCTTGGCATACATATCAAATCGTGAAAACAGTCAATCGAAACGAAACAGAAACAGGCTTGGAACAAATCTTGTAGAGCGTAAAATGGATGGGTTGCGGTGGTCTCCGACGCCGGTACTTGGCTACCTGAAGACTGGAGAGGCATATGTAAATCGCCCTTCCGCCCTCCACGTGCTAACAAAGAAAGAAAGAAAAATCCTCATCCATACCAGTGCAGCGTAGCCCTTGAGTTCGCAAAACGAAGTTATACACAAGCGGCGTGCGGGCGTGCGGGCGAGCGGGCAGGGAACGAACGGCGAACGCTCTGATTCTCGAACCGATGGAAATCAGACGCAAGAGCTCAGCGCCGGCGTTGGGTAAACCCGTATCTACAGATGGAGATAAGAGATCGCATCAAGAGGCCGATGTAACTGACAGTCGCGACTACGACAATGACTTATCACGTCCCCTGCCTCGGTGGGGGATGTTGCGCATGCTATGTATGCGAAATGGACGATGCTGTGCGATGTTGCCCGTGCCATGCGGCCGACTGGCTAATGCCCAGTCCCAATGGGACAGATAGTAGCTAGCGCTGTCAATATTCTCGGTCCCTCGCATCCTGTTCGGGTAGGATTCCTCAGTCACGCACTTGTCGACACCCTCGACGTTCTTCCCGCTCAATAAAAAGATATCTCTATATAGCATACGCTGCAAACGTCGAGAAGATCCTGAACATCATCGGGTAGACCTCATCTGGCATCGCGGTGCTGAAGGAAGGGGACGCAAAGACAGACGGGTGACACTGAAGTCGACATCCAGCCTCCGAAACGAAAGAAGAGCGAGGCAGCACGGCCCGCCCCAGAACTGGATCCCTGGATCATGGTCTGAGCACTGCCTGAGCTACATCCCCCACTGGGTTATTGTTGGCGAAAATCGACGCTGCGGCTTCGCATGCCCTTGCTATCCGTGGCTTTGATCAGAGCAGAAGAGGTCCGAGATTGGGTCCTGGGGATGGCTTGCAGGTCATCTTTAGAATCAGACCTGTGGATGACAGATTGGCGGAGATCGCATGGTGGTTGTTGTTCATGTGAAAGGAAGATAAGGGTCGAGGTTTCATGTTGCTTGCCCCGAGCAGGGTTCTTGAGTCAGATGATCCGATGCCTAAATCTGTACCACAGAACCGAGAGAGATCCGAGACAGCGATCGATCCAAACTGCATAAATCTGCGCCTGGGTCTTCATGGTTCGATTTAAAATGTAGAAAGAGCAGGCTCTCACGTGCCTCCTTGCAGAACATCACCAGTCATCGACCACCTCGTCGGCGCGTGTCGTCTCGAACCTATCCCACGCCGTAATCTCCTTCTTGATCCTGAGCACATTGGCCAACGACTCGGCCTGTTTGATGCCCAAATGCCGTCCAATGAATTCCAGGCGCGTAATGACCCAAGCGCGCATTCCGGTGTATTGCTGCTCCATCGTGGCGGCCAGGTAGAAAGGCCACAGGAGGGATGCCCCTGCCGCGGCCCTCGGGGGTTGTGATGCTGACCGGGCAGAGTCTGAAGTGCCTAGGATGAAGGGAGCACTCGCGCAAATGTCGTAGGCGAGATTGGCAAAGACAAGCTCGGATTTGCTTCGGAGTGATTCGTCGAAGGCGCGGTTCGGCGAGGAGGTACGATTGAGCCAGTCCGAGATCACGTTGTGGGTCATGATGCGAGCACAACGGTACACGTTCCAGACTGCGGTGGCCCACGTGCTGCAGTAAACGTGATACGTGCCGGAGAAGACATTTTCGCTGTCAGCGCTATATCTTACCGTGTAGAAAAAGGCTGGTGGAAGGCTGTTCTTCCACTCTTCCAGATCAGAGTCAATGAAATTCGCCAGTGTGATCACTCCCGTGTCATTGTTATTGGCTCGGTCCAAAGTAGCCCGCAAAGTGCAGAGGCGCCCCATTATTTGGAAAAGCTGCAGCTCGGGAACATCCTCCTTATTTTCACCCTCAGCGGCAACCTCGGCCCATTCGATGATATCTGGAGGAACTATAAGACGTCTTTGGAGGCAGTCGATGAGCTAGGCCATAGCGGTCAGGTCAAACCGTTCGGTGCATCTCGAAATCAATGACTTACAATCTGAAGTAAGAGATTTTCGAAGATTTTGCGTCCAAGCTTGGTTCGCAATTGGTCCGTTCCACGTAGACGCGCTATCGCAGTAGCTCCAGTGATGTGATTTGCCCAAGATCTCATCGACTCAGGGGTTGAACATGTGACATTCTACGCAATTGTCAAAATCAAATATCGCCATTGTTGATGTATTGGTGCAATACTTCAAACAAACCAAGCAACATAACAGCTATCAACGTCTGGTCTGTGCTGGCTTCTTTCGAATCCTGAATGGAAGCAGTGATGGCACGTAAAACCCTAGCATACTTTTGACCTGCGGCGACCATCAGTTCCGGCGCCTGCTTCAAGTTCGAGATGGCGGCCAAGCCGATGGCTTCGATGATCTTGGATAGAGCACTAAATGAGGAATGCTGGCGATAGACAGTGGGCATCACATGTGAATATGCTGCTATGGACGCAGGATCCTCGGAGACGAAGTTGTGAAAAAAATAATAGGTGGCCTCATCTTCTAGTGGGATAGAGAGGCCCCGCATAGCGATCGTTGAGCATTCCACCATCTGGACAGGAGCCGCAGAGATATCCATGGTAGGATTACTGACATTCCTGACATTGCAATCGCGGATGAGCTCCGTCGGGATGATTTGAGTCAAAAGCTTGCTGTTCTCCCATGCTATTCCTGCCTGAGCCTTGGTCACGACCTTGCTGGTTTCGTTGCGAAATACCGCATCCTGCTCGTCCCGGTATCCTGGGCACTCTCTGTGAGCCCTTCGACACTGGCCACAGCACGGTCGAGCTTGGTCACACTGGGAACTGTTAGGCATGCTGTTACGCTAGGGGAGGAAAGGTGGCATATGAGCCAGCGTTATCTCCTTCAATGCGGACGTCGACAGATTCGCAGATGGAACGCACCTTTGTTCTCTTGCTCCGACACGGAGCGCAGCCTTTGCTAGGCCTTCCGCAGTACACCATTCCTGTATGAGAAGCCCAATACTCCTGAGGGCAAGAGTCAAAGTGAAGCGTCGCTCAAGCAGAGCGAAGAAACGGTGAAAGACAAGAAAAATTGATCTGGTTTGAATGAAGACGAGGAGGCGAGAATTGGCCGTAGTCATAGAGTTGAAGTAACAACAGCAGCAGCAGCAGAGGGTTGCAGTATTTGTTGCCTAACGCTCCCTCAGTGCCCTATGTCCATTGATCCATTTTAGCGAGGTCTCTTTCTTTGCTTTCCTTCCAATGTTGCTTTGGTTCGATCAACGTGTTTAGGTCACTTTCTACACTCCTATGAGCATGATGGCTGCCAGACAAAGGTTATATGTAAATCAGACGGTTTCCGAAGAGAAGCAACAAGATTTTGATTCGTCGTGGGCGTGGCTCAGCTGATCAACTGTATACAGCATAGCGTACCCGGCAAGACCCTTACTAAGGTAATACTGCAGCTTCTTGACATATTCTTATCAAGCACTGCGGGTGCTGATATAGCATTTTGTTCTTTAGTAGGTGTAGCCAGATGACACATGATGAGATTACGAACAACACATATCAACTTTTCAGCTGAACCACACTCAAGGACGGCCTATTGGAAAACAATATAGTGTTAGGATAGCAGATCGTAATGCTGTCCACCGCCTAGAAAAGAATCCATTGAAATCTATGCGCTATCCTCCTGCGTCCTCCATGTCATCCCTTCGCGTTACAGATGTTCGCTTTTGCGTTTTCTCTAGCGGATCGCAATGACCCGGTCCAGAGCAAGTTACCATGTGCCTTTTCCAAAGTTGCAAGGAGAGGCTTGGGTATGAGGATGCCGGAAGGACAGGTACAATGTCGTTCCCGTTTGTCCTTAGAGATTGATAGTAGGGGTTGGCGCACTGCAGTGTGTGATCGTCCTTGCCAAGTCTTTCTTGTTTTTGCTCCAGTATCGAGAACGAGAGCACAGGTTGGAGTTGCAGAGATTCTGGAGCGAAGTGCCTTATGGAAGGAAGGTATCAAGCTGGCAAGCTGGCAAGAAAGAAGAACTCAGACTGTGGTTGGCTTTCGCGGACGGCGTACCTCAGGAGCTGCAAGCGAATGGCAATCCGTAGGGATATACGAGGTCGATAGGATGTTTAAGCTTAGCTCTCGGATCTTTGGATTCTGTACTCGATAAACGTCAAAGTTTCGAGGCGAATCATTGAGAGGCGTAGCTTCTTAGGCCGTTGAAAGCCTTGACGCGCATGTTTCCTGCTTGTCCTTCACGAAAGGATGAATAGGGCCTTGCATGCATACGCTCTTCTTTCTCCTTTTCCCCGCCACACCACTAACTACCTTCCTCGCCCTCCTCAACAACCCTAGCTCTTATAATCTTGACCTGATCCACCGGCCTATCCTCCGCCCCCGTCTTAACGAGCCCCATCCGCTGCACAACCCTCAGCCCACTCTTGACCCTCCCGAAAATCGTGTGCTTCCCATCCAGCCACGGCGTTGGCGCCAACGTGATGAAGAACTGACTTCCATTCGTATTCTTCCCGCTGTTCGCCATACTCAGTATCCCCGCTCCCGTATGCTTCAAGCCCGGATCTATCTCATCCTCGAACTTTTCGCCGTAGATGGAGGCGCCACCACGTCCCGTGCCGGTGGGATCGCCGGTCTGCAGCATGAAGTTTGGGATTATGCGGTGGAAGATGACGTTGTTGTAGTATCCGCGCTGGGCTAGGGTAGAAAAGTTGGTGCAGGTCTAAGGAGTGGTTTGTCAGTGTGACGGGGTCGAGGGTTAGGGATGGACGGTGATAGTCAGCGGTGGGGAACTTGCGGACCTTGGGGGCATGGTTGTTGTAGAGTTCGAGGGTTACGGAGCCCTTTGAGAAGTAAGTAAGGTTTTCTTTTTGGATACGGAGAGCTTGGCGTACCATTGTGGTATCTAGGACAACATTGGTAGCCATTGCGGTGCCGACAGTACCTCGTTCGTGATCAAGCGGTTTGTCTTGCACATTGGCTACGATTTTGCGGGACTACTTCAGCCCTATCGGCGCGGTTGTTCATCGGTACATTATCTGGCAACACCTTCACGCTGCAATCGCCATCGCCGGTACGAAGTCCCTTAAATAGCATCTGTTCCAAATTCTCGTTACAAGCTTTCGAGGCTACGAGCCAACGCTGGGTAAACCCTTTTGATCCTTACTTTACACATACGTAACAGAGAAGACATCTCTATATTGTGGACGGCGACTCTAAACCACCCACACCACATCCTCTTTCATCGAACATCTCACTCAGCCTCGCCTTCCCCCACCCCACTCCAAACTCAGCTACTCGCAGCCCCCACTCTACCACCCCCCTCCCCTCCCCCCGCCTTCTCCACAACAACCTTAACCCCGCCTCGATTCCCCACATAAACCCACCCCGCCGTCCTCCCCACCGGAAACGACCCCGTCGAACACCCCTGCAACACCTGACCCGCCGCGACCGCGACCCCAAGCCACGAACCCCGATCCACGCTCCCGGACGCCAGACTGACGGTCACGGCGCACGACCCGAACGTGCGCGCCGCGGGCAGGGAGAAGACGTCCGGGGGGCCGCCGGCGTGGAAGGGGCCCGGGTCGACGGTCGGGGGCAGGAGGGAGACGGCGTTGATGCAGTCGCGCGTGGTGGCGTAGCGGGAGCTGAAGAGCGAGGAGGGGTAGCAGGAGATGCCGGCGTTGGGGGCGGAGAGGGCGTCGGAGGGGGAAGAGGAGGAGGAGGAGGAGGGTGTGGTGAGGTTGAGAGGGGGGGATGGTGTGGCGGCGGTGAGGA
Organism: Evernia prunastri; assembly: GCA_003184365.1. Taxonomy (NCBI): domain Eukaryota; kingdom Fungi; phylum Ascomycota; class Lecanoromycetes; order Lecanorales; family Parmeliaceae; genus Evernia; species Evernia prunastri. The sequence continues at coordinate 416,874 of NKYR01000012.1, forward strand.
AGGGGGTGAGGATGGCGGTCAGGTATATGATGTGTTGGAGTAGGAGTGGGGGTCTGAAGTTCATGTTATGGCTCATTGTCGTGGCACATGGATTTGACGCAATCTTCGTGGCTGGACGGGAGGCGAGACAAATCCAAGTGGTGACTTAGCTGAGTGGTAAGTGGGGACGCTGTTCGTGATTGCTGTTTACTTTCCAAACCAGATGGGCGAGACACTCGACCGCGTCGGATATCGCAAGAGCGGATCAAAACGTTGAATCGCTTACTCGGGTTGAGATTTTGCGCGGTCTTAGTGGTAGAGCAGCATCCAAAGACAGACTCCCGGCTGCAGACAATCGGGGATCCAGCGCAAGTCGAGGTGGGCTCTGTTAAGGACTTGACATATCTCGCTTTTTGAGTAAGTGTCTAACCTTAGAAAAGGTACACTGCTATTCATGTTCAGATGGAGATCGTTCATAACAGAGCGAGATCATGACAAGGACACTGATGAGAAGCTGATGCAAATCCAAAACATGGTACAGGCGAAGATACGTGCCAAATGCAACGCGGAGCACCCAAAAGGCAAGCCTCGACAAGTCAGCTCTCCATCGTCAAATTACCCGGGTAGTAGCGCAGGCCATCCGAACGAGCAAACAGCAGCATAAAGACGCCCAGCATACCATCCCGACCGCGGCCATTCAAGTCGCACCGTCACAAGTCTGATCAGCCGCGAACTGTGCGAGCGCACTATTGAAAGCTTTGAGCGTCCAATCCGACACTTCGTAAGAGGCGACATTGGTCAGCGCAGTCGCAGCCTCCTCGTCCGTGACGCAGGTCGCAGCAGTAGCCGGAGCGAGGTCGCCCCCTACCAGCAAGACGACCTTCCTAACAACCGCCAGGAAAACATTGATGATCAAGGCGTCCACCGGAGCCAGCACGCCCGCTTGACCGAGCATGTTGATGATGCCCGGGCCAAAGGTCGTCACGGCACCGATGGTCGCAGCTGCCGCCAACTGAATGTTCGTCGTGTTGGCTCCCTGGACCACAGGGAATTGATTAGCATCGTTTTCCATGGCCGTGAGTGGCGAAGGAGCCAGATGTGACCCGCGCGGAGAGAACATACATAGAATCCTTTGGTCAAAGCGACACCGATCCCTGCGGTCATCGCGCTGTTGACTAAGAGAGCGGTGAGTTGGACGTTATTGTCGTCAAGAAGCTGCCGAAACGAATTGCTCGACGTCAAGTACGTGCCGTCGCAGAGTATGTCAGGGTACAAGAGTCCCGTGCTCGCGGAATAAGCCGCATTGGCGTTGGCAAGTGTTTGGCTGGCGAGATTGGCACCGCTCAAGGAGTGCAGATCGGCATTGATGTCGCTGATGCTGGCGCTGTTGCTCGTCCTGCCGTTGACGAAATTGTACGGACCGGCAACGCCGGCGGTGTCGAGGCACAGGGACATGGAGATGTTGTAGGACTGGGCGTCGTAGGTCCAGGTCGAACCGACAGTGTCGCCATGGTTGAAATATATCCGTTTGGCAAGCCCGGCAGATCCATTGTCGCGGCCTCCTTGCAAGCTGCTGATCATGTCACGAAGGGTTTCCCGTGGATAGACCGTATTTTCGGGCGATGCGGCACCAAGGATTGTGGCTACCAAGCAAAAGAGAGGCAGTGAGGTGGAAAACATGGTGGTGAAGGATCCGCATCCAAACCGTGGAATAGAGATGGGAAGGGCGACCGAGATCGATTCAGTAGGGGTTCTCCGGAGGTTTGAGAGATGCTTCTCTCTAAACAAGAGAATGGTTATATTTCAGTACATTATGCATTTTCGCATACCTTTGTTCTTCTCATCCAGCAGCATGAAAATATGGCAGAGCTGGCTCCTTATATAGACCCAGACTACCATCAGCCCAACTCCTATACAAGCTATGTGACTCGCTCTCTCGCAGAGGAGTCCATGGAGCCACTTGATGCATTCCTGCTGCGAATCTTTCCCGTCCCCCAACGCTCATCTCCACTGAAACCCGATCGTACGAGATCCCGTACCGTGTGTTTGACGATCTCGGAAAATTTTCGCAGTGATAGAGCACGGGCGAGACACGGGATGAGCCGGAGACTGTTTATAGGCGCGCGAAGCCAACCTTGAAGAACTATCAAAGGTGGCGCAGCAGCTCGACAACTAGGACGGGACGTTATGCCGCCGCGTCATTCGTTCGGCTACAGCTGGGTCGGGATTTAGTCCGTCGCATTGCAATGTCGCCGTGTTTCGCGCATGGCGCATTTCAGGTATCACCTATTTCATGGCCCGAGAGGCCATGGCGACGTTACTCATAGATGGCAATTCGTGATCTTTTGTACTCGCTGGTGACTTTACTCTCCGGACACATCAAAAATCCACACTCAAGATTGAGGCGACTGTTCCACGACAACAAAAGATTTTGAAGAAAAATAATTGGTATATAACTTGTAATTTAAAAGATTTCCTATAAGTGTTACATGAGATCCTATGTTGTAAGTTCAGACATCTTTGAGATATCGTGTTTTTCATAAAAGCACAATTTTTGGTGTGTCCGGAGACTAAAGTCACCAGCGAGTACCTAGTATGAAATGGTCTATGAAGACCATGCTCATCCCCGCAGGCAACTGTCTCTTCGGTCGATCCTGCTCATTCAGACTCGACTCGCGCGACACACCGCCCCAACTCTCCCCCCCCCAGCACCGGGGTTCTCTCCGCGCAATATAACCCATGCAGCATCCATCTCCTACAGGGACGAAACGGAGCGTGGTGCGATCTGGACCCGTTTCCGGTCGAGCTCGAGATGCTGAATGATAGATAGGATAGCATAGCATAGGGCGGGGGAGCGAGAATTTGATTATCGGATGTTTTCCTGGGGTTGTGGCGGGGGGGTGTCTAGGTGTGCTTGGCATAGATGCCCGGACAGACAACGGTAATCTCAGGGAGCGGAGAAGGCGCGGATAGAAAGGGGGCTTTTTCCTTCTTGTTGCGTTGCGGTGTGGGTTGATGCGGGCGAGGTGCGCTAGAATGTGCGGTGGGGGCGGGTTTGTTGACTGGGGGGTAGCTACAGAGGGCAAACAAGAAGAAGGTGTGGAGGGAGGAAGAGCGCTGTGGGGAAGAGGGAGAAGGGGCATGGTTTGCTGTGGCGCATCCTACAATTTACTCCCTTGTATTCATCTTGAACCGTCCGATCTCATCATTGTAATAATCATACAGTTCCCTCGCCGTGTCCTTCCCACACTTTAGTAATTTTCCCCATAGTATAATTATATCTATCTTGATCACCGAGCAGTACATCGCCCTGCTTCTACGCCCCCTTTCCTCCGTGGCTGTAAACTCCGTATGGCCTACCAATCCGTCAGTCCCCCCTGTGATAACGACTGTCGTCTAGGGGTCGCCATGCTTTCAGAACTGACCATGGCCACTTGTCGACGATGGCCCTTGCTTTCGAAGGCTCACGGTATTTTCGGACCTTGCTCCATCACATCTTGTCTACAGTACTCCGGGCTGCGCGGGTTCGCTTCGACGTCGACCTGTTCAACCACCGCGAGTACCATTATTCAAAGACGTGGTTCACTGGATAGAGAAGCGGTAGTGGCCTGCGACAGAATGTCCATACGTCCAAAATAAGCCATTTGCAACCGATGTAATCGGGAGATGAAACTGCTGAGTGGATACTCTATGCATAAAGGTCGCAAAGAACGGGCCTGGGGCGGCGAATGGCAGACCGGTCTCCTGTTTTCGGATGTTGGTGTACACGGGGTGGAATGTAGCCATGGCTCTTCTGAACGGGGATTGGGGTGGAAATACAGTGTGGTCTGATACATAGAGATACGAATGGCATGGGCACTTTTTCGGAATTCTGTTTTTTGATAGACGGCGGGGTGGTCGTCGTTGAAGAAATGCAAGAAAAGGATTCTTTTTGCCGGTGGTTATATATGCTAGACTTTCCAAGAATGCAGACCTACCTGAATAATTGCTGGTGCATTATCAGATGCCAACGCCTCAGTAGCGACGGCGATCTGACTTCCGCATTCCCAATTAGGCTGCAAGCTACACATCCATCCCCCTTCAAGTGACTCAGCGCATCTTTCCTTGAATCCGTACAGCATATGGGACTTCCATGTATGCTGGTGTCACTTTGGGAGCTCTTTCCGGAGCATCTTCCAGGTCAGCACAGCAGTCTCGATTTGGTGTGATTGGTGTGAAAGGATGTTCCAAACAATCGAGCACGAGGTGAATATCCGGTGAGTAATTGTGACCTAGATATAACGCATGTCAAGGTCGTAGGAGCGGATACATATGGGAAGGGTTGGTGAAGCCCTTCACTTGGGGGGATGATCTTGATACTCTCGGCAGGTAGCAAAAGAGGATGATCTGTGATTGTCATTCTTGAGTACCTACATGTATACCCAGGACATCGAGGAATGGTCCGGAGAGTAGATCCGAACAAATGCTAAAAACAAAATCTGACATGCATTTGAAAAACGAGGATTCCCACAAGCTCGATCATTGCAGCAGTCGGAGCCGAGCCTTGCATAATCCGTTCGCTTTCGCAGATCTACACGAAAACATGAAGGATTCTGAAAGTATCGAAGTCTATTTTAAGTCTTCGATTTTTGTGCAGGCAACTCAGAGAAGAAGAAGATTTGCATGAAAGCCTCACACCCATGGCTATTTTTAACAAAGTCAATCCGTTCCTGCAGAGAATGGCAATGATGCTGAATGTTTTCAGACTTGGAGGTAGATTTTCAAGGTGATGTGGTGGTGCAAAAAGAACTGATAATGCTCCGCGATCGCCACAAGGCGCTAAAAGGCTACTCCACTACCTTAGGTATGGTAGGTAGGTAGGTACATGAGGCGCGTGGGGTGGTTCGCAAGCATCGTGAGTCACAGCGTACTTCATTGTCAACATCCCAATACTGCGGTCCAGTGATGGGGTGTGTAAGGAAGTAGCCGATACATTGGTGCATCATGTTCCGGCTCTTCGCATTCGCATTCGAGATAGTCGTTCCCTACCAAGGAGTAGAGCCAAGCTCTAGGAGCTCTAAGCCTCGGGGCTGCGAACTGCCGCGGAGTACCCGATGGTACGATGCATCAATCCGGGTTCGAACGATGGCTGCGGCGGATAGCGACAGCGATGTCTCATCAGCTGTTCATGATGGCATACCTTTTTATGTTTTCGCCTTTGCGGGCCCGAGCTTGCGAAAGATGAAAGTTGAAGGGGGTTTGACCGTTTGCCCACGCGGACCGGTTGGGTGAGCTTCCGGATTGATGCTAGCTCAGCTGTAACCGCCGGAGCTAAAATGGGCGGGCGGGTGGAAATGCAAGTTGCAAGATGTGCACTGTGTGATTCGTTCATCACAACGGCTTTTCACCCATGTTATGATGTTGCTGCCATCAGTGCCATGTAAATGTATTCCATTCGCTCGCTTTTTCCCCGCCATCATGCAAGCTTGTCGACGGTTCATAAAGATTAGTGAAGAGGTTATCAAACACAACGAATCAACGCTCACTTGCTGCAAAGCTATCGAAGAAACATCACGGAAATAACCGATTCCGCCTTGGCCGCCCTTTTCTTCTTTCCTTCATTCGACATCAACCCCCCGCACCGCTCCTTCACTTGTCACCAAGATCGACCATTTCACCATTTCGCACCCCCTATCTCGCCCAATGAAAACAATTCCTGGCAACTATCTTCCTTCCTTCCGGGTGGTCAAGGCCGAGATGTTGGTGCTCTGGTTGCATCCAAAGGAAATAAAAAAGAATATGGCTTTCCATAGCGCATTTCTTCCCTTCCCACCCGCAAAGCAATGCACATCACATCCTTCCCAAGCGCCAATCGAAATGGGGCCACACAGTCACATCTGGCGCTTGACTCTTCTCTCTTGCTCTGAACCCTTCTGCACTGGAACGACTTGGACCCCTCTTCCATCATGCAAGGCACATATACCCACGTTGACCCCAAAGATAGATCCCTCATTCCTACCGACTTGAAAGCTCCGACAATCCACAGCCTTCGGTCGCAACACTATCGCTACAACAACTGCATTCATAGGAGCTGGTATCCTTCCCAACTTTAGATTTCGCTTGCGTCTCTTTTCGCCAATCAGCATAGCGTGGTGTTACACAGCGATTGAGGACATTGATCCACCAGATACCCCATCATACAAGAAAGAGTGAGCTGCAGGGCAAGCGGCGCAGTGATATATACCCCTACGCCATATTAATCAGTCTTTGGCCACGTTTAAAACATACCGCTCCATCCACCAGTACCACTTGCGCATCCAGCTCGTCGACACTCCTCACAGACTCGAATGATCGCACTTGAAAAAGTGCGGATACCCCGCCCGAGTCTGATACCCCTCTGAAGCCGAAACACCTTGACATCTGCTACCATGCCTTCCCTGCGAACCTTCATCCCGCAGGGCACACCCACGCTGCCATTCCAAGACTTGGCGAAACGAATCAATATCAAGATAACGAGCAGCAGCCCACCAGAGCTGGTCGCAGCCAGCAAGGAAGATCCGTGGTCCAAGTCGGGGAAATATGCACTCGGCTGGGTATACTTCTCCATCATACTCCTCATCCTCACATGTGCGATACATTGGTACCATTACTGGACGGACAAGATCAGAAGGGCAACCCATAAAGAGGCGGTCATAGCGAAGTCGTCAAAGACATCGTCGCCGGATACAGACTACGAGATGGCCAGCTTGCCTACCAATTGCTCGTCGCGGAAGTTCTTCCCAGGGAACGGTGAGCTGCCGCAGTCGGAGCCCGAGGAAGAGTTGCCGGACTTCTCGTTCGGGCCCTTCAACAATGCGCTTGCGCTTGTTCGATTCATTTTCTACAGACCAATTCCAGGCCTACGATACAGGAAATCAGAGTTGCAATTCCCTGGTCCAGGCGCAGTGTTCATTGTACTCGCAGCATTGGTCTTCGTGACCCTCTACTGCTTTGTACCGCAACCGCTGTACTACGCCAGTATCGGCTTTGGGTCTCCACCCCTGGCAATCCGTGCTGGAATGCTCGCAGTGGCGATGATGCCATGGATAATCGCACTCAGCACGAAAGCCAACTTCATCACTTTGATCACTGGGATTGGTCATGAGCGGCTGAATGTGTTGCACAGGTGGGCAGCATACATCTGCCTCTTTCTGAGTTTGATACACACCATACCCTTCTACATAACCCCAATTTGGGATGAGGGAGGCCTGGGCACCTTCAAAAGATATTTCAACGGAACTGCCTATCCTTATAGCACTGGGATTGCGGCTCTAGTGCCCCTGATCGTGCTTTGCTTACATTCGCTACCGATCTTGCGTCACAAGATGTACGAGCTCTTTGTGGCTCTCCATGTCCCGATATCCATTGTCTATCTGGGAATGCTTTTTTGGCATTGCCATAATTACCTCACGTCGTGGAATTATCTGTGGGCAACCACAGCCATCTGGCTGGCATCATACTGCGTTCGAATATTTTACCTCAACTGGACGAAGCCTTGGAGGCAGTCATCACTATTTATTGGTGATTCCGCAGCAGTGACAATCCTTCCGGAGAATGCAGTCAAGGTTACAATTCCGACGCAGGTCAAGTGGACTCCCGGCCAGTACGTCTATCTGAGGATGCCTGGCATCTCGATCTTCGAGAACCACCCTTTCACCATTGCCTCGTTGTGCAGCAATGACTTCAGGTCAGATTATGGCGAGGGACAGTACCGAGACATGACCCTAGTTTTCCGTCCATTCGGCGGCTTCACCAGGAAGGTTCTTCAGTCAGCCGTGGACAAAGGCCCTGAACATGTCTATCAAGCTTTCATCGATGGGCCTTATGGCGGCATGCGGAGAGATTTGGCATCCTTCGACACCGTGATCCTGTTCGCGGGTGGCAGCGGTATCACCGCAATCGTCTCGCAACTTCTTGACCTCATCAAGAAGATGCGTGACGGCAAAGCAGTGACCAAACAGGTCCATCTGGTCTGGGCACTTAAGCGTCCCGAAACGATGGAATGGTTCAAGGAGGAGATCCGCATCTGCCGGGAGTTCGCCCCACCGGAGACTGTCCACTGCCAATTCTTCATCACGGCCGCCAAGCGCCTCCTGCCGGGCCAGCAGCAGATCCCACCTTCGCCCTCACGACCCCTCCACGACCTCCTCCACAAGCAAATCGACAGCACCTTCCAAGGCATCGCCTCGAAACGCAACAGCGCTCTGATCCAAGACGCCGCGGCCGGCGATCCCGAGAAGATGCGAGAACTCCGCGACGAGAACGAAGACGTCATCTCCGCCCTCCCGCACCCGACCTTCCTCCCGCCGCCCAAGAAGGCCCACACCCGCAACAAACCCTCCCTCACCATCCCGACGCAGAACCTGGCCCCGGCCGCGCAAGACAAGAAAAGCTTCGACTTCGGCTTCCCCTCCACGCCGACCATGCTGCAGAAGAACCTCATGCGCTTCGCCTTCATGCCGGCCTTCAACCCCAAAAAGTCCTCCTGGAGCACCGAGTACGGCCGCCCGGACATCCCGTTCATGCTCAAGGGGTTCGAACGGGAATTCGGCAAGCGGACGTGCGTGTTCGTCTGCGGGCCGCCGGGCATGAGGGTGGACGTGCAGAGGGTGGTGGCGGGCATGCAGCGGGGTGTCTGGAGCAGCGATCGGGAAGAGGTCTTCCTGCACACGGAGAATTACGCCATCTGATGCCGAGCCCCCATAAACTTCGGGAAACGGGCCCGGGTTCTGCTGTCGCCTTTTAGCGTGGAGTGTTGCTGTTGCTGTTTTTAGAAAAATTTCGGTTTCGGAGCATAATATACTCGGGCGGTGTTCTGAACGGTTTTCAATCATACCCCCTCCCCCAGACTGGGTCCGAATATAGGCGGGCCCATTCTGCTGTGCGGTGTCCAAACTGCATATTTTTTTTTTTTTTCATTTCTCTGTCATCTACTTATATAGCCCCTACTACTAATCACTACTCTCTCTCTCTCTCTCTCTCTCTGCCACCCCTTGCCCTTCTCCCCCCCCCCCCCCCCCTCCCTCAACGAAACCCAAAATCAGCCTGCCTCCAATGCTTGACTCTACCAAACTGACCCTTTTAAGCCTCCACTCACTCACTCACCCACTCACCCACTCACTCACCCCCCCACAATATTTCATACCCCACCCCACCGCGCCGCGCCCCTCTTCTTTTCTCGGCGCACTGCACTGCACTGTCCTGTCCTGTCTATACGCGCCAAGAGCAGAGCAGAGCAGAGCCCAGCACAGCACAGCACAGCACAAGCGCCAAGAGCACAGCCCAGCCCAGCAGAGCCGATTCCCCTTGTCTCCTCCACCTCATCGTCAGACCCTCATAATGCATTCCTGTCCAGTCCAGTTCCAGTCCCAGTTCCAGTTCCAGTTCCAGTCCAGGCCTCCTTTGAACACCCATCTTCCGAAAATCCCCAATTTCCGATTCCGAGCTTTTTTGGGCAAGGCAAGTGTGACGTTCGGCAATGAATTACAAGTTCGTAAGGTCGTGGAGGTCGTAAATGGTCGTAAGGGTCGTGAAGGTCGTTGAGGTCGTGGAGGTCGTGGAGGTCGTGGAGGTCGCAGAGGTCTTAAGGGTTGTGAACCGGTGCGCGGTTTCGAGACTTTGAGGTCCGGGGTGGGGAGGGGGGGTGCGTTTGTTTGTTTTCTTTGTTTTTGGTCTTTTCTTTCTTTTGTTTGGCACCTTTTTTGTTTTTTTGGGCTTTTCGATGCATTTTGTTTGATAGTGGTGTCTTTTTTTGGAGGGGAAGGGGGGGGGGAATGGTTGTCTCTGTTGCTTGTTGGGCTTCTTCTCTGTTTGTTTTGTCGTGTTTGTTTTTGTTTTTTTTGGGGGGGGGGGGNGGAAGGGGGAGGGGGGAGGGGGGCGAAGGGGTTTTGGCATCACCACGGCGCAGGGACTTGACTTCCATGCTACATGATGTAAAGCGAGGCGCCGGCGTTCCGTACGGGATGACGCTTTGGGGTGTTTGGGTGTTGGGGTGTCGGGGTTGTGGGGCGGATGGAGTGTGCAGAGTGTGGGGGGTAAGGAGTGTGCGGTTTGGACGGCGCGCTCTTTCTCTCTCGCTCTCTCTCTCTCTCTCTCTCTCTCTCTCACTCTCTCTCTCACTCACTGCTACCCCTGCCTACCTCCCTGCCCACATCACTCCCTGCCATGCTATCCTCCCTGCCTGGCTATCTGCTTGCCTGCCTGCCTGCCTGCCTGCCTCCCTCCCTGCCTGATTCCCTACCTCTCTGCCTCACTCCCTCCCTCCCGCATCACATCTGTACTGAAGATCGCAGCAGATCGAGCAGCGAAGATGGAGTGCAACGTTCTTAGGCTTCTGAAGATGTTAACAAGTTCGCTGAAGGGAGGATGCTCGATACTCGCTTCTCGGTAGGGGTGGGCTGGGTTGGGTTGAAGTGTGAGAGAGGGTTGGATGGGGGAGAGGAGAGGGAGGAGAGGGAGGAGGGGCTGCATTTGGGTGTTGGAATGAGCGAGATAGGCTGGGCTAGACTTGGGTTGGTGATAGTCATGGTCGTGGGGAGACGAACGGATGTAGATGAAAAGAAGAAAGAGACCTATTCTTTCCTTCATACTCAGCAGGATTTGATGGAAGTGAAATGTAGGCTACTTCATCACCAAAGCTCCTCTCTGCAAGTCAGTCCCACCCCGAGCAGAGTCCCTTTCCCTCCATCCAACTCTCCCCCACCCTCACCTCTTTTCCCACAGCACGACCTTCTCCTCCTCTTTGCTCAAAGACAAAAAAGACAGATCGACCACCCTCGGCTCTTCAAACCTCGCTGCCACCTACCACACGCTAGTCCTTCCCTCCATCCACATCCACACACATGGATCACAAAATGTGTAGCTCCGACACCCCGCACGGAGCACGGCAACGTCTTATCTCTCACGCTGGTGCAGTCCAGTCCCTCGTTGCAGGCTGGCTCTCGAACTCCCCCATCGCATCATGTCCCGTTTACCCTCCGGTTCAAAAAGGAAAGAAAACCCCCCGATCAGAAGGAGAGCCCACAGCTCGACCCACCGAACTCATTCTCTCAACCCTTCGCCCTTCCCTCTTCCCCCTCCTTCCCATCCTGCTCTCTCCCCACATCAAGAATCCCCACCAAGAACGACTAGCCAATGCCCCAATCAAGCAGCGCAGCGTAAGCGCCCTCCATCCTACTCCGACAGCAGTGCGAGACAGCGGCCAGGTCGTACAGCCAAGATACCTGCAAAGGGGGCGCGCGGGTGGGGGAAGCGTATAATGCGGTGGTGCGTTAATGGATGATCATGTTTCTCGTATACGAGCGCTTCTTCAAGGATCCGTCACGGTGCTTCGTGGCTTTGGGCTGATGGGTGCAGTAGGGACGGTGGAGGAGGGAAAGAAGGGGGGCGGCGAGGGGGAATTCAAAGGGGCTCGAGGGGTATGCGGCGTGCACTGGGCGAGAGAGAAGACTGTTTACCCACGGGAAGGGATCGAGCGTGCCGGATGCTGTGGTTGATGGTCGTCTGTACCCTGATAGATGTCCGGGTTAGGGATTACCTGTCCGGTTTCTTCCCGACCTGCACCGCTGGATTGTGGATCCTGACCGCGTGGAAGTGTTAAATATAGAACATGACTATCTAGGAGAAGGCTTTTGGATGGTAGACAAACGCTCCCAAAGGTGGAAAGACCGCGAGCATGAAACGGGGCAGTGGAGAGGTTGGCTTTGGAAGTTGATGATGGTTTGTTTGGACAAGATTGTTAGCTTTTAATTTCTGTGAGCAGAAGGAAGGAAGGAAGGAAGGAAGGAAGCGTTCAAAGACGAGGTGATATGGGGATCAAGCATAGTGTGTATGGTTGAGATGGGAATAGAC